>JAOTQJ010165994.1:0-68985 GCA_025642045.1 Solanum sejunctum | reverse complement strand
CTTGGGCTGCCTATTTTCCAATTTTCTCTTCACTTAGTTTTGGGTCCAATTAGCCAAGTGGGTTGTGGTGTATTTGGTCCCTTTCTAATATTCTACTTTGGATGATCATATATCCCATTTATAATATTAAAACATAGGCCAAATTTAAACTCTTAATATGGACTTTACTCGTAATCGAGTTTGGATAAATTCGATGTCAAGCCTCGTCTCCGTTTAACTAACAAATTTAAGCTAAGCAAGTAGGTGACTGACCTACTTGCTTCCTAAGTCCTACAAGCACTTAGATTCTCTCACTTTATTTTAAGGCTATAATCTACTCAATTAAACAAAAAAACATGCATACACTCGACCCTCTTAAGTGTTAAACGCACATGTAGCCCATTAACACAAGATTCAAGCACTTTTCAAAATTAGCGCCAATTTGACCAAACCATGTCATGTTTCATTTGAATTGTACTACTAGTGCAAGGTGTGGGATGTTACAACTAGGAAGGGTTTTGATTCCATTTGGGTTGTGATTGATAGGATGACAAAATTGGCTCACTCTCTACTAGTTAAGAACACATAAGGGCTGAAGATTCTACTAGGTTATACATTCATGACTTGGTAAGTTTGCATGGGGATCGTTTGTCCATCATATCGATCATGGTGGTCAATTTACTTCCCACTTTTGGAGGTCCTTTCAAAGGGGTCTTGGTACTAGAGTTATGCTTAGTACGACCTTTCACCCTCAAAAGGATGGCCAAGCCAAAAGAACTTACTAAACACATGAGGATATGCTTAGGGCTTGTGTATTAGTGCTTAAGGGTAGTTAGAAAGATCATATTCCATTGATCGAGTTTGCCTATAACAATATCGATCATTCTAGCATTGGGATGGCTACTTTTGAGGCTTTCTATGGTAGACATTATAGATCACTGATTGGGTAGTTTAAGGTTGGAGACATGGCTTTGTTGGGACCATATCTGGTTATGGAGACTCTTGCGAAGGTTATCATGATTATAGAAAGGTCGAAGATGGTCAAAAGTCACTAAAAGTCCTATGCCAGTATAAGGATAAGGGATCTTGAATTCAAGGTTGGTGGTTGGGTCTTGACGTGCTTTAAAAATACAACACATTTGATGCCTAAAAGAAGGAATTTTATGAGCTCTCGATATGACTTTTTATGCCTAAAGGTCATAGCCCAAGCTACGAGTTATAAGGTATGTCATTACAAGAAATAGAGACCAAAAGCTCAGAAATGTGCTAAGTGGAGGTCAACCCTACGAAGCAATCCTTTGAGTTATAAGTTGCACTATGACTAGTATAGGTGGACTCGTAGCAATAATCATAGGGCCAAAATGTTGGACCAAAAAACTAAAGGCCTAGACTATAAGAGAAGCATACGATTCATATCCTAAGAAAAGACTCGTAGCAGTGCATACTAGTTGAGTCCAAAATACCAAGAACCTGATACAAGACCCTAACTACGACTTATAGGTCACCAGATGAGTCGTACCTGCGAGACATACCAGTTGCCAATTATTTTTTCTGTGTTATTTTGAGGGTTTGAATGTAAACACTATAAATATATTAAGTTAGGGTTTTGTTACAAGATTCCAAATTTTAAAACGTAGAATTTGCTTTTGAATATTCTCTCAAGAATCTTTTAGAGTTTTAGCTTAGTTTATCATTTTCTCTTGGAAAACTCATTTTGGGGATTGCAGATATTGTTTTGTACTCATTGCCAATCTATCAAGCTTTTGGGTTTGCAACTTATAGTGTATACACTTCTCATTGATTTTGGTAAAACTCTCAAATATGCCTTGTATTTGCATTTTTGTTAGTTTTTCTTTAGTTATGAATGGCTAAATAGCCACAACTTGGGGTTATGGAACCATGTGTAGTTGACTTGGTATGACCTAGGTTTGTTGCATTTATATGATTGGGTTTTTGTATGTATTATCTAATTCCCTTCATATTAATTGTAGCTTGGTGGTGGCAAACACCAAACCCCACCTACTATCACGATTTCGACCAAGATAGTGACAAATAGGAAAAGGGAAATAGATGATAGGATTTGATTGATATGTTCTCTTCTAATCAACTAAGCCTAACAAAGGGGAGGTTGACTAGGACACTAGAAAATAGTTAGTTGGCATACCATGGTGTCCAACCAAGTGCCATAGTGAAATTCGACCTTCACCTTCACAAGAGGGATGGAAGAATCTAAGTTATCGTCCTGCATGCAAATCTCCAATTGTAGTTATGTTATCTAGGGAAATCATGTCAATTGGCCATGGGGAACATGATTCCCCTGTTGTACCTAAAATTGAGTGTCTCCTTGCTTTATAGTTTAGTGTTTATTTTATTTTGTTTTTGATTGACATACTGCCCCCTATTTAGAGATTATAGTTGTGAATGCTTGAAATGATTAGCAGTAAAGTGTTGTAATGAAGCCCTGTTTCCCTGTGAATTTGACCGTTACCTCTAGTTAGGTTAATTCCTGATAGTGATCGCTTTCTTATTAGAGCGTGAATATCAACATAACATGATGGCGCCATTGTCAAGAAATACAACTAGTTTTTGACTTGATTTCACTATTAGTTAGTTGTAGTGTTGATATCTAGAGTCTCATGTAGTTTACTTTTGTTTTTCTTTTTTGTTATTTGATTTCACTTGCAGGGTGTGCTAGGTTGTATTCCCAACAAAATAAGCCAAGGCAATCCCTTAGCTCTGATCAATTTAGAGATCCATCGACTACTTGAGAAGAATGGCTCAAGTGAATTAGGACATCTAGGTTTAGGAGGACATGAATATGAATGCAGATATAGGCAAGAGGTAACAGGCCACAACTTAGGGACTTTAGTAAAAATGCATATGGATGGAATCAGTATCGATTTAACCCTATGTCCATAGATATTATCGGTGCAATAGTATTGCCCCCATTACCAGTTGATACTAAGTTCACAGTATTGAGTGGGTTGATCCAAATGCTCCAAAACAATAGATTACTCACAGGGTTATCTTCAGAGGATCCCCACCATCATCTCCAAATGGTGGTGTTTGTTTCCAAGAGTGTCATGGGACACAAAATCTTTCTCCTGACTCCGTTGTTTTAAGAGTGTTTCCACTGTCATTTACTAGCAATGTAGCTATGTGGTTGTTTGAGCTTCCTCCGGGTACCATAAAAAGTTGGGGTGAGCTTCAGAGAGTATTCCTCAAAAGATATTTCCTAAGATCTAAGATGTTGAAGCTTAAGGATCAAAGCAAGAACTTTGAGCAATTGCTTGGTGACTATATTAGTACAATATGGAAGGATGGTCCTCGATCACAAGATTATTGATGATGCCTTGGTTGAGATTTTCTATTAGGCAATTGGTGAGAATAGTCAAGCTTGTGCCGACACAATCATGGGAGGCATGTTTGTTGAACAACCTTTTGCATTGATAACCCCAAGGATGGAGCAAGTGGTCAAAACCAATAGAGCATTAGGTCAACGAGAGTATGGTGCAACAAAGAGTTCTTGCACTATCAATGCCAACAATGAGCAAGAAAAGATAAACGAAGAGATCATAAAGCAACTTGCTCAACTCCGCACAAGTATAGACTTGGTTTTGAAGAAAAACCAAGAAAGTGTCAAAGCAATCGCTCACCAACCTTTGAAGTTCCAATCTATTATTATCCATTCTTTGATAAAGATGCACGTTTTGTAAGCAACCAAGTGGCGAGTTTTAAAAACAACTCCCAAGGGTCCAATTCGGATTATTGGAGGCAAGGTTCCGGGAATCAAGGTCAGAACATCAACCGTGATGGGGCATATATAGACAATCAGAGTGGATATTATGAAAGTGAGAGAGTGTTAGATACCAAATAGGAAAGAAGAGAGGGCTATAGGAATTATCCTTATATGCTACCTCACAATTGTGATGCCGGGGCTAGTACCTCTAGGATCGAAGAGATGTTCCATAAGTTGTTGCAAAGGGCCGACTACCAAGATGAGACTTTAAAGGGAATGAAAGAAAATATGTCAAGTATTAACAAAAAATAGAGTCTCACTCGTTGGTGATTAAGCAACTCGAATAACAATTTGGATAAGTTTCTTTGCAATTGAACCAATGCCTAAAGGGCACCTTAGCAAGCAATATGATTCAAAATCTTAAGAACGAAGGGCATTGCATGGAGGTCATGACTCAGAGTGGTAAAAACACCATTGATTCCCTTATACCGGTAATTGTGGATGAAGTTGATGAGAAGGGTCTTGGTGGTGAAGTCCTGGTTGAAGGAGAAAGTATGAAGATTATTCAGATGCGACAAAAAGAGGTAAGGGAGCACAAAAATTTAAAGTAAATTCCAAAATCCCCTCCTACTTTCCATCAAAGGCTTAAGCAAAAGGAAAAGGAGGGTAAATTCAAACACTTTCTCTCAATGTTGAAGCAACTCTCCATCAACATTCTCCTTCTAAAAGCTTTGGAGAAGATGCCTAGGTATGCCAAGTACATGAAGGATTTGGTGACCAAGAAACACACATTGAGCCAATAGTTCACTCAAGAACTCAACAAATATAGTACGATTTTGACCAAATGCCTTGTTCAAAATGATAGGACCTCAGTGCATTCACCATCCCTTGTACCATTAGTGATGTTGAGTTCGCAAAAGCATTGTGTGACTTAGGAGAGAGCATCAATCTAATGCCTCTTGTTGTATTCAAAAGCTTAGCCTTGGTACTCCCACCCCAACAAGAATGAGGTTGCTTGTGGCGAATCAAAGCATTAAAAAGCTGGAGGGAGTCCTTCTTGATGTGCTTGTTAAAGTTGATAAATTCATCTTTCCCGCGAACTTTATGATTCTTGGTTGATTTTGAGATGCCTATCATCTTGGGAACACTACTTTTAGCCACTGGGAGAGCCCTAGTGGATATAGATTCAAGTCAACTTCAGTTTAGGGTAAATTATTCAAAGGTCATGTTCAATATTCGCTAATCTATGAAACACCCCGACGTGTTCAAGAGTTAGGTGTGGAACCTTGATGACTGCTTATGAAGGATGATGACAAAGTCCATTCATGATGTTAAACAAGGCGCTTCTTGGGAGGCAACCCAAGCATCTTTAATAATTGTTTGTTTGTTTTAAGTGTTTTTGGTTATTGAGATTCTTAGCTAGAAGGATTAAGTTTGTTTTAGGTTGAAAGACATTGATGTAGTTGTAATATTTTGGAGATTGTTGTGTTTCTGAGACTTGGTTTATAGGTTGACATCAAAGAGTTGAAGATGTTAGAAAATGACACTTGGAATAACCTCTACAAGCAGGCGTACGAGTCATAGTTACCACTACAACTTTTAGTCATGCCTTCTAGATTGAAATAGTGAGCATCTGATGCTGGTACATAAACTACGAGCAAACCTTATGATTCATACTGTCTCTTGTGAGTCGTATATAGGGTTCATATTTGCCATGTATGAATCCTAAATTTTCACAAGTGTCGGGTCTGCTACGAGACCAGGACTTATGAGTCATGGGACACCCAACAACTCCTTGTCGAGGTCTCGTAGCCCCGATACACAGTCTTACAAAATTCTGACCCGTCTTCATTTAAAAGGGGATCAAAATCCCTAAAATTCAGTTTGCTAATCCCTAAAGCAATGAAAAATCCCTAATCAACCTCCCAATCACTTTTCCTATCAAAACTCCGGCCACCCATGTCATTTTCTGGCCAAGATTCCAGCAAGGACACTATTTCCTAGGGTTTTGGCTTGTTTTCCATCTACAGTGCATTGGTCCAATTCTTCTACCATTTGGTAAGCCTTTTAGTTAACCCTAATGCTCTATAGTATTGCCTTATGCTATAGATGACTGTGTATGTGTTTAACCATGAACTTGCAAGCATATTTGATGATATTTTGACGTAAAACACTGGTGTGCTTCGAAGGATTTTGTTATGAATTGAACCTTGTTTAAAATTCTTGAGTAGGTGGTTGTGATTGTGTAAATGCTTGAACCCTTACATGTAGTACCTATTTGTTGCCTAAGCATTGAGCAAATTATTTTCAAAACAAAATTTTGGTTAGTGTGGGTGTCTTTTATATGCCTTAGATTGTTGAACCTGATTGAAATCATCTGAATGGCACCTGTACCTCAGTGTCATGGTTTGGTTGATACAAAGTGCAAGTTTGGATAGGAAAGTGCTCTTGGTTTTGTTTGTTGTGAATTGGAATTGCCTCTGATTCTTAGGGATGCAGGTTACTTTAGCTTACTGATGTCATTTTGAGATTACCTATGTGTCTGTTATATCATATTGCTCTTAAGTTCAACTTCCTAAGTTCGTGTGTCTTGTTTGAGCTTGTTGTGGGAAACTGTTAGACACTACTGGTGTCTGCTATTTCCTACTATGTGGTCCCTCTTAGAAAGCATCAATCACCTATGGTTTTTTCACATTTCTCATACAAGACCAACCTACGACTGGTAACGCACATTACGACTCGTAATGAGGGTTTCATAATCCTGACTAAGAATTTGAAAATGTCTTTGGAAATGGGTACGAGGCCAGACTATGACTTGTAGGCTTCACGATGAGTCATACGTACTCCTTGTATCTGCGTTCAGATTTTTCTTTTCTAGAAATTTTGTTACTACGACGTTAATATACAACTCGTAGTCCATCCTACGAGTCATAGCTGTACTCGTACCTACAAACCTACAATTGTATCAAAGATTTTTTGTCTTCTATTTTATTTTTTTATGTTTTAGTGTTTGCATTTCTTGTTCTTTGTTATGTGACTCATTTGATCAAACATCTTCATACTCATATGGTTATATGGCTGTTTTGTAGATACGATGCATCCAAAGGGCAAATGAGCAATCCAATCCTTTCAATGGAGGCTCATTGATAAATCTTCCAAGGCACAAAGATCTAAGGGGTCTCAAGACGTTCACAGGGTCAGATATACCCTGAAGCTAATAGACCTCAAACTCGAGCACTTGCAGCACAGACCCCCATGGAAGTTAGTAGTTCCTCCTAGTATGAAGAAGAGTAACAACAGGGTAAGGAGAAGGGTCTGATAGCAACCTAGACCCCTACACACTTAGGGTTAGAGTCAGAATCTGAGAGCACCTCCCAGACCCAATAGGATCAGTCACAGCCCCTAGCTGACCGTAGATGGTGTGTTCCAGGTATGAAGAAGATATATGACCAGGGATTAAAGTCCAAGGGATAGAGTAAACTGGTACGACAATTTTATGAAGAGTCTAGATTGAACGACTGGGGGTTGGATAAAGTGCCAGGATTAGGCGAAGAGTTAGATAAACATAGGCTATAATGGACCACACAACAGCTGCGCAAGTATGCCCCTTTCATAGTCCATGAGTTTTACGCAGCATATCTTACTACACTCTGCCAGGGGTTACCAAAGAACAAGAAGCCAATCGAGCAACCAAGGTTATGGGTTGTGCTAGTCCAGGGTGGGAGAGTTCCTATTTCAGAGGAGACCATTCAATGGGTCCAGTTTGGGCTCACTTACAGATGCCTTAGTCTACCACAGAATATGATGGATACATTTACAAGATTAGGAGAGCAATGACTGGGAAGAACATAGGGCCAGGACAAAGCTTCTACGATCGATTGCTAGCCAGATTTGTGAGAGGGATTTGAGCTAACGTGGGTTACAAACCACGTAGATCCTATTGTGAAGGGTCACCTCTCTTTCTGGGCTATGTATTGGTTGTCCATTATCTGTTGGCATATTTGGACCACTTTCATGAATAATGTGATCATCTTATAGTGGGATGTCTTAGTAGCTAACATCTTAGCTGGTTTTGATATAGATTAGGCCCAAATCATCTCGGAGCAGATCTATATGGCAGCTATCTGGTTGAATACCTCACTGCCATTTCCTATTTTGATTCTTCATTTATATAGTATAGTGGATACTCCTATTGACCTCCATCAGGACCTGTATATAGAGGCTATATGCACCATGGATCCCAGCCTGATAAAGGCTGATGAGAACCTGGTGGCCTTACCATGAGCATCCCCTCCTATTCTAGAGCTATTCTTAGTAGAGCCACTAACTCAAGGTGCACCTACAATTACTACTGGAACTACTCCAACTATTACAGAGCCTATGCTAGTTATGGAGATTGAGTACACACCATGCTCCGGTACTCCAGCACCAGCACTAGCTACATTACAAGTTGATTCTCTTACTTCTGTTGTTACTTTTCAGCCATTATTATGTAGGGTGGCTATGGTTAAGTCTAGAGTTCATCCCTATCTATGGGTCTGACTTTAGATTGACCAGATCCTACATGACTCAGAGGAGAGGATAAAGGAATTCACCCATGATCTGGTAGATGAAAGAGTTTGAGCGGTGAATGCCCTAGTAGATGCTTTTGAGGTGAGAGTCCAATAGAGACTTGAGGGTGGCAGGCCTACTGACACGAATGTGGTAAATAAGGAATCTTCCAAGTTTAAGGCTGAGTTATTGTAGATATTTGTAGCTCCTATTGCAGTCCAGGAAGTGGCACTAGTGGATCATGAGGCATTTGATTGACTAGCTAACCATCCACATGTCTATGCGAAAAGGTCCCTTGAGAATGATAATGATTCAGAGCCAAAATAGAAGAGGTTAAGATCAAAGGAGGAGCTTATACCCATGGCGGTGGTGTAGGAGTCGCTATTATTGGCGACTATTCAGAGAGATCAGAAGCACTACATACACATGGAGAGGGTAGCTCACGTTCTGTTGCGAAGGAGATAAAGCCTCAGGACCCCACAGACCAGTTAAAAACCTATGCTTGATGCACCATGATGTTTGATTTCTTTTGACCCCAGTTCTTATATTGTCATTACAGATACTTTGTTCTATTGTTAGACAATACTTTTATCATGTTGATATTTCAATGTGTTTAAACATTTTTATGTTGGATATTATATATATATATATATATATATTCCTATTTTATCGTGTTTGATTTTCACTCTTTTCTTTACTTTGAGAAAAAGTATCTTATTTTGGTGGGGTGTGGGATGGTATGGATTAAGGAGAAGTCTGAGTAGCTTCTAGTCCATAACTTTCCCTATTTTTGATCCCAAGTTTTCTTGCCTTGATTCGTTTCCCTTGTGAATGTTTACTTCTCTGTTGAACCGATATGTTTAGGTAGTGTAGATAATGTGTAAATTCATAGTAGTGTTATCTGTTAGCGTATACATAGTCTTTAGATGCTTTTTCAAGTTTTGATGAAAAATTAGGTACCCTCAAAAAAATTTCTTTGAGATTGGGATTATTGATGCATTCATGCATTTTGAGTATCTGACAATGTTTGTTCTGATAATGTGAAGGTAAGCTGAGGCTTGAAGGATGACCTGTGAGTCTATACTTGAGTATGGGTGCAATGTCATGTGTGTTGTGAGCTTATTTTGCTGCATTCATGCATCTTCTATGGACTCAAAACTTGCCTTAGTACTTTATGAATTGGGTTGGTGATGTGGTTGATATGGAAAGGATCTTAGGCTTTTGTTCTTTGAGTGCACCTACTTTTAGCCTAAATGACCTACCAATTGAGTGATTGAATCCCTTGCTCCAAATTTTTGAGCTTCGCATGTACTCATTATTTCTTGACACCATGCCAGCTTAACCTTGTTTGATGAAATACCTTGATACTGTTACTAGTCTATCCCTAGACATGTGAACCTTAATTGAGAGTAAAAGACTAAGTTGAGGGTGGCTACAAGTTGTGGCCCTAGTTTGAGGAATAGATATTATGTACTTCACGTAGTCTAAAAGCCTAAGTTGAGAGTGGCTCTTATTATGGTAAAGTAATGACAATAATGTGTTTAGTTGGGAAATAAATAAAGAACGGAAAAAGCATGAGCCGATTGAAAAAAAAAGAAAAGAAAATTACCTTGAGATGAGAAAAAGTAGCAAGAATTGAATTCAAAAATAAGGCACAACTGAAAATAGTAAGAAATCACTTGAGAAGAAGTTTTAAACAGTAGAATAAGGTTAAATGTATTGAAAAAGCTTGGGTTATGAAAGCAAAAATTATTGATAAAGATGGTTCAAGGATAGCTTTTATTCACTACTTGCCTAAATTGCCATACCAAAGCCCCTTGAACCTATGTTACAAGCCTATAAGTCCTAAAGTGATCCAAATCCACTTTTCACCAAGCCAGAAGATGAGTACAAAGGCAAGCCTATGGTGTTAGTTAATATGCATGAATTTCAACTGTGAGAGTGAGAATGCTTCCTCAGTCCCTGAATTCTAAATGTTTCTTGAATGAGTAAGAGGGACTTCTTTTCTGTGAGGGCATTTGCACTACTTGATTAGCATATGGCTGCAAAATTGATTATAGATGGTTAATGCTCCTTAAAGTATCATGGTTGGGTTGCCAGATTCATCATCATGTTTTGTTGTGCTTAGTAACTTCGCAATTTGGTTTTGAAGATGATATTTGGGTCCTTGGATTTAAGTTAATGATATATATGCCATTGATGTAGCTGCTACAAGTTTTTCATTGTCTACTTAGATCAATTCATCACTAGAGGACAAGCAATAATTCTAAGTTGAGGGTGTTGATGTGCTATCAAAATACAACAAATTTGATGCCTAAAACAAGGGATTTTGTGAGTTTATCAATGCAACTTTTTATGTTTTTATGTGTGTTTTTGTGTTAGGTTGGCATGATGTTGGAAAACAATTACAGTTTTTTCTAAAACATAGGACATACGTGCTCACCTGCGACTCGTAGCCCAAGCTACAAGTCGTAGTATGTATCATAGCAAGAAATAGAGATAAAAAACTCAGAAATCTTCTAAGTGCAGGTCAACCCTACGAGGCTATCCTTTGAGTCGTAAGTTGCACTATGACTAGTATAAGTAGACTCATAGCAAGAATCAGAGAGCTAAAATATTGGACCAACAAACTGAAGGCTTAGACAACGAGAGGAGCATACGAGTCATAGCCCAAGCAATGACTCATACCGGTGGGTCGTACCAGTTAAGTCCAAAATGCCAAGAACCTGATACGAACCCCAATTATGACTCGTACATCACCCTACTAGTCGTACCTATGAGACATACTAGCTTCCAGCTGTCTTTTCTGGTTTATTTTTAGGGTTTGAATGTAAACACTATAAATACATTTAGTTAGGGTTCTATTATGGGATTCTATATTTTAGAACAGAGAATTTGCCTTTGAATATTCTCTCAAGAATCTTTTAGGGTTTTAGCTTAGTTTATCATTTTCTCTTCGAAACACATGTTGGGGATTACAAATCTTGCTTTGTACTCATTGCCGATCTATCAAGCTTTTGGGTTTGCAACTTCTGGTGTCTACACTTTTCATTACTTTTGGTAAAACTCTCAATATATGCTTTGTTTTTGCATTTTTGTTGGTTTTGCTTTAGTCATGAGTAGCGAAACACCCACAACTTGGGGTTGTGGGAACCATGGGTAGTTGATTTGGTATGACCTAGGTTTGTTGTATTTCTATCAATGGGGTTTTTCAAGTATTATATAATTCCCTTCGTATTGATTGTTGTTTGGTGGTGTCCAACACCAAACCGCCTACTTTCACGATCCCGAACAAGGTAGTGATGAATAGGAAAATAAAAATAGATGACAAATTTTGATTGATGTGTTAGGGCTAATTTCTTCATGATTACTCTTCTCATATACATCTCTTTGATATTTGGCGATGAATCTTCCCAAGGGGTACATATTGAAACTACCCCAAAAGTGCTCGAAAATGTGCTTCGAAAGTGTTCAGAATCATAATTTCTGTATATCTAAATATTTGTGTACGATATTGAAAATCTGACTTCATATTCTTATTCAGGAGGTCAAATTAAGTGGATGATGTGTCTATACTCGATTTGAGAACAACTATAATGAAATTTAAAAATAATAAAAATGCGAATTCTAGATATGATCCGTACCCCTGGCGTGATGCACCAAGGGCACGCTACGATGTATTTTGTGCACTATTTTTCTCGTACGACTTAAGGCTTTGTGTATTCTCCCTAAGTGTTCCCTTGCATGAAAATGCCTATACTTGGACTTATTTCACCCTCTATCATTAGTACATAGCAAGAGATCGTAAGCAACCTCCCCAAAATGGAGGACTCAACAACAAGTTTGATAGACAATCATACTAGCCACGTGGAGAAAGAGGATGATCCAGTGGTGCTCTAGTTCCTAAATGGTTACATATTGTAGACATACGATATGTGTTAGTATGTTTGAAAGTATTAAGTGTGTAGGATGCAATGCAATAAGAGATAGACATCATAGTCAAAGTGCATAGATATAAGCAATAGATCGCATAGTATCAATATGACATATATGATCAATGCTTATGTAAAACATGCTTACATAGAGCATAATATATATGTAAGAAGACACCACTATCTATTGGTGGATCATCACACCCTACCACCCTTGGTGATCGGAGTACAAACCTCACGATAGGTTACCAAGTTTCAAACCCCTCAATAGGTTGGTGGATCGTCGCACCTACCACCCATGGTGCTGGAGTACAAGCCCCCCAATAAGTTGGTGGATTGTCTCATACTACCACCCATGGTGCCATAGTACAAATTACCGATAGGTTGATGGGTACTAACCCCCAACCTATGGATGAAAGGACGAGAGCAGTGGATGAAAGGACAAGCCATTCTAGTTTTCTTCTCTGGTCCATGACTTTTAAGTCTTGGGGATAAGTTTTCCCAAACATTAAAATACCTATACTTAGCCATTTTTCACCCTCATATCAATCAAATCATTCTCCAGTACTCATTCAAACACTTCGCCAAATGTTTTACTCCTAAACTCAAGTCTAAAAACTCCTTCTAGATACCAAGGATTGCACTTGAGATTTAAGCTTCCATCTCCAATCTCCATCAAGTTCAGCTTCAAAGCTAAGGTATGTGAGTTCCTTTCATCCATGATACCCAAACTTTCATTTACTTAAATTTGCATGATTTAAAGATGATTTACTCTTGGGTCTTAGTTATTATGAAAATCATTGCACACTATGTTGGGGTTTATGAAATTATGACAGTGTCGCTATGTTTTGGGGTATTAAACCAAGATTAATTGTGAGATTTGATGAGGGATTTTGATGTATATTGCTTAAAGGTGTCACCATGTATCTATTGATAGTTTGAAATTTAATTCTCTAGATGTTTTCAGTTTTGAATTGCATGGTTTTACACTAGCACTATACATACTCTAAGTGTTTAATAAAATGTCAGGTTATGGTTTCTTGAGGAATTGAAGGTCGAATACATTTTTTATGAGTTGAATGACTATATGATGGTGATATGATGATGATATTATGATGAAATGAATATATGTATATTGTATTCTATTCCTCTCCTTGGCCGTCTTCTTCCTTTACTACTAGCATTTGTACTATTTTTATCATTATCATTCCTTTTTACTCTCATTATCTAGCGTATATATGTTAGTTTTATCTTAGTAAATTACTCTCATGTGCTATTCATTTTCAGTCGCACTTGCTGCCCCCTTCCCTTACATTTTATTTTTCTTTTCTTTTTGTTTCATTTCATTTTTACATTCCATTTCATTTCATTTCATCTTAAATTTCATTTTCTCATTTCTAGCCATATTTATTCCTTCTACTTACGGTTTTTGAGCTGAGGGTTTTAGGAAACAGCCTCTCTACTTCTATGAGGTACTAGTAAGGTCTGCATACAATCTACCCTCCCTAGACTCCAATTGTGGGATACAACTGGGTATGTTGTTGTTGTTGGTGGTGGTGGTATTCTCTATGTAGTGTTGGAATGTGACTATGCCCTACTTATGGGTTACAGACTGGTAATCTTGTCAAGGAGTTCGTACTTTGATAACCTATCGGTGGATTTGTACTTTGTCACCACGGATGGTAGGATGCGACTATCCATTAACCTTATTGGGGGTTTATACTCAGGCACTACTAGTGGTCAGGGCAATGATCCACCAACCTATCGAGGGGTTTGTACTCCGGCACCATAGGTGGTCGGGGCGATGATCCACCAACCTATCTTGGGTTTGTAATCATGCACCATGGGTGGTAGGATGTGACGATCCACTAACATATTAGCGGGGTTTGTGCCTCAATCACCAAGGGTTATAGGGTGTAATGATCCACCAATTGTTTAATTGTCTTTTCTCACACTAATGTATTATGATCTATACAAATTGAATGAATTGCAAGCATATTTTACTTTATCATTGATCATACATGCCATATTGTTATTATGCCACCTATCGATTATTATTATGTATTTTGACCATGTTGCCTATCTCTTGTTGCATGGAATCCTCCATAATTAGTACATTGAAACATACACACAGACTCTATGTCTACATGATATTACCATGTAGGAACTGGAGCTCTATTTGATCACCTTCCTCCTCCTCGTGGCTAGACAGATTGTTCAAGTTAGCTTTTGGTGAGTCCTCATGTCCTGAGATAATATCTATCATCTATCACGCTTATGCTTAGACTACATCTTGTATATTTTGGGATACTTATTGTCATTACTATAAGGGTGAGCTTGGTTGCATGTCTTGGCCCTCGTTAAGTTCCATGGTTTGAGGTGTTGTTTGACAACTTGTACATTATGCTTCATCTTGACTCATCTATGATATTTAAGTACTACTATCTCTTTCTCTCTTGCTCACTTAGTCCCAATTCCCATTGCTTATGCTTATCTTTTATTGTCAATCTTTTTAATTACTTCTGCGACCAAGAATATGTAATGATATGCTATGATGCTTTTTTGGGGTTCCTTCGGGTTCCCCATTCGCCGATCATGTCTAGGACCTAGGGCTGGGGCTTGACAACATGGCCTAGGGAGGTAACCTCATCTAACCACATTTCACACTTCACATACTCGGCATACAACTCTTCTTACCCCAAGATTTGCAACACCTCCCCCAAATGGTACACAATCTCTAAATAAATCCATACTTCATCACTAGAGACCACCACAAGAACAACCAAGTAAGGACTAAAGACCCTTTTCTTGAAACCCATAAACATAGCCAGTGCATAACCCAACCAAACAACTCCAACAATACTCAAATGCTCACCTCTAGTCCGAAAAGTCACTTAGGAATATCACCTGCCCTCATCCTCACTAGGAGACAAACTGAAACCAAAGATCAAGCTTAGAGAAGTGACTAACCCATTATAGATGACCAAATAGATCGACCATTCTTAACCATAATATTACAACCTTACGGTTCTACAATCAAAGAAGATACAATATGCAAATAGCCAAACTACCTCAAGACCTCTTATCCATTACACTAAATTCAACCAAAGTCACAAGACAAGACCCTATGCAATAAGAACATGGGAAAACCATTAGAAATCAATTATACCTTAATATAAGAAATGAATTTACCCCTTTGTAACCACATTACAAGCCCCCAACTCAAGGACAAACTCAATAGAGAATCTGAACTTAACTCTACAGACCCTACGTCAAGGAAGGCACAACATGCATGCAAATAATCCACCCCGAGCATAACATCAAGGTCATCCATGACAAATCTAACAAACCACAAGGCAAGACCTAATAAAATATGAACATGAAACAACACCCATGGACTTCCAACAATAATAAGCTCACCAATGAGATAGACACCAAAGAGAGTTTGGGACACACATGAACCTACTAGGAACCAAGAGAATAATAGAAGAAAATAGTGGCACACCGTCCCATCAATAAAAACTCATCAAAGCCAAAGGAATTTTCAACATACTGGTAGTAACATCGGGCATCTTATCCCCTTCTTAAGCCACTTGATCAATATGACCGGCTTGATCTAAAAGTCGACCACCTTTACACTTCCTTTGAACATATAGACAATCCACTAGTTTGTGACCCACTTTACTACATCCATAACAAGCATTGGTATTCCTCAAACATGGACCACCATGGTATTTCCCACACCTTTGGCACTTGGGATTAGTCATCTTACCATTACCTTTTTTACTCGTAGTGCACCTATGAGGACAATCCTTCCTTTTATTTCCCACTTCACTACAATCAAAACAAGCATTGGTTAACATGGGCCCCTATGAACCTTACCACATGTTGGACACATAGTATCACCTCTATCCTTGAGACTCTGTAACATTCGTTCAATATGGTCCCTCTTGGCCTCACTAACTATCTTTTTACCAATTGAAGTATCGAGGGCACTTAGTTGTTAATCGAGGTGAGTTGCCAACTTTGTCGCCTCTTTGGCCAATACACATAGAGCATTGCAAACCTCCGCATTTATCATACCACCATCCTAAGTAGATTGAGGCATATCCTGAAATATAATGGTTGGGGATTCGCAAAATGTCCTAGGGGACCTAACTCCATCGCAGGACATAGATCATGAAGAAATAAAACATTTTGTAGAATGCCTCATAGCCTCTTACTTATAGTTATGGCATGCTTCAAAACTATAAATAAAACTCTAATTGATGCAGTGTGTTGGAATTCATGGATCTAATAAACTATTTCTCTAATACCATCTTTGTCACTCCCCGAAGCTAGGGCCTAGACATAACCGGTGAATGGGTAACCCAAAAGAACCATAAACAACCCTCAGAGCATATCATTACGCATCCTTATCACAGAAGCAATTACATTAACAATAAGAGATAAGAATAAACAAAATGATTTGGGACTAAGGGTATGTCACGACCCAAGCCTAGGGTCTAGATGTGACACGGCGAATGGGGAATCTGAAGGAACCCCAAACAAGCCTCTAAGCATATCAGTATACATCATTGATCGCATAAGCATATACAAGGCATGAAGAGTATGAATAGGGGTAAAAGAATTAAGGGAAAAGCTTGCATAACATCATAATCGAGAGACAAAGAGTAAAAGCTCATATTATAGATACATAGCATGTCCAACAAACACCTCTACTACATCGATAAGAGTGGGGGCCAAGACAAGCAACTGGGCTCACCCTTGTAGTTAAATTAGAACATAAAGAAGAGTGTATCAATATATAGTAAGAGAAACATAAAAAAACCTCCTCGGAATGAAGGACTCACCAACTAACTTGAGTAGTACCGAACTAGCCATATGGAGAAGGATGATGATTAACTTGGGCTTCGGTTCCTACATGGTTATATCATGTAAGCAAGAGTGTGTATTAGTACATTTTAATGTACTAAGTATGTAGGATGCAATGCAACAAGAGATAGGCATCATAAACAAAATGCATAACACTAGGCAATAGGCATAATATAACAATATGGCATGTATGATCAATGGTTAAGTAAAATATGCTTAAGATACTAATGCTTATATAGGATATCATATTTGCAGAAGAGACAATCTAGTTTGTCAAAGTACAAACCCCTTGGTAAGTAAATGATGATCGCACTCATCATCCTGGTGTGTTAGGTACAAACCCCTCAACTAGGTTAATGATGATAACGCCTATCACCCTAGAGTGTGAGGTACAAACCCCTCAACTAGGTTATTGACAATCTCACCTACCACCCTGCTGTTCGAGCTACTAACCCCTCAACGAGGTTACCGGAGCTTTTAGTCCACCCAGTATTGGGCATGGTCTCATGCAATACTTTATATAGAATATGTCATATGTATAAGATCTTTTCATCATCATGTAGTCATTCATATCATATCTAATTCTTTGGACTTTTAATTCCTCAAGAACCCATATTCGGACATTTTATCAAACACTTAGAGTGTGTGTAGTGCTAGAGTAATACCACGCATTTGAAGAGTGAAATTATGGTAGTAAATTCTATGTAAAAGGTTCAATAGATACTTGTTAACACCCTCAAGCAATAAACATCAACACCCTTCACCAATCCCTTTAATAGATCTAAGATTTATAGCTTAAAACATGGTAAAACAGTCACAATTTAATATGCTCAAACATAGTGTCCAGTGATTTTCATAATACTCAAGACCCATGAATAAATCACCTTTAAATCATGCATTTTGTAGAAAAACGAAGCTTGGGCATCACGGGTGAAAGGAACACATGAAAGAAACACACAAACCTTAGCTTTGGAGAAACTCTTGGTGAATAATGAAAATGAAGGCTTAAAGCTAGAAGGAAATCCTTAGATCTGGAAGAGGTTTTGAGACTTGAATTTAGGAGTGAAAAATATGGCAAAGTATTTGAATGATATTGGGAAGTGTTGAGGATGATATGAGGGTGAAAAATTATTACGCATGGGTGTTTTTACATTTGGGGACACTTAGGATCAACACTTCAAAGTGTTGGACCGCAAGGAAAAACTTGGAAAAAAAAACATGCATGATTCGCATGATGGACAAGACGCAAAAGTTTCGTCATCTGGCACCAGGGGAGCGAATAACTCTCTGGAAATTGACAGTTGAAAAATTAAAATTTCTAATCGATTGCTCTAAAATTGGGATTATACCCTTTTCTCTAATTTTGACCCCCTAAACAAGAATATGAAGTTAGATTTTTGATATCGTGCATGGATTTTGAGATATATGGAAAATATGATTCCAAGCACTTTCGAGGCACATTTTTGAGCACTTTTTGGGGTCATTTCAATATCTCCCCTTTGGGAAATTCATCCGCGAATGTAAAAGAGATGTATAAGATAAGAGTAATCTTAAATAATTCAGCCCCAACAAGAATCCAATATTACATTTAAAACACCATTTTTAAAATCCAACATAAGAATAAAATCATGGTAAATTTGCCAACTTAAACATAAATGCATATGAATGACATAGGGGCTGAAATATAATACTTCAAATCACGCAGGGGACTTAGAATTAGTACCTTAGGCTTGAGTAGAGTGGAAACAATAAGGATACTGCTTTTGTATGTCCGCTTTGACCTCCCATGTAGCACTTTTGACTTGTTGGTTCCTCCAAAGGATCTTAACGGATGTCACCTCCTTGTTTCTCAATCTTTTCACTTGCCTATTCAAAAGCTGAACCTGAACCTCCTCATAAGTCAAGTTATCCTTAATAACCCCTAAAACAACAAGAGGTATAATAGAATTGGGATCACCCATACATTTCCTCAGCATAAAGACATGAAATACCGAATGAACTAATTCCATCTAACTAGGTAACTTTAATTCATCATCTACCTTGCCAACCCTCTTTATTAGCTCATAAGTACCAACATATTTTAAAAAAATGAACCACACCTTTCATTGGAGAAACTTTTAAATAGACCAATCACCCACTTTGAATACAAGGTCTCTTCTCCTCACATCGGCATAGGATTTTTGATGACTTTTGGGGCGGCTTCAACCTTTCCCTAATCATCCTAACTTTGCAAGAGCTTCCATAACAAGATCTGGTCCCTTCAAAGCCATCTCACCAACCTCAAACCATCTAATAGGTGATTTACATCATCTCCTATAGAGAGCCTCAAAAGGAGCCATACCGATGCTAGAATGATAGCTATTACTGTTGGTAAATACAATCAATGGACGATGATCATCCTAACTACCTTTAAGCTCCAACATACATGCTCTAAGCATATACTCAAGGGTTTGGATGGTCCTCTAGGCTTGGCCATCCGTTCAAGGGTGGAAGGTTGTAGAAAGCTTAACTCTAGTGCTAAGACCCCTTTAGAAAGATCTCCAAAATATGTGAAGTGAATTTTGCCCCATGATATGATAGGATAGACAAAAGAACACCATGTAACCTTAGCAAGTCATGAATGTACAACTTTGCATACTCTTGAGCCCCATATATAGTCTTAATAGGTAGAAAGTGAGCCAATTTCGTCATCCTATCAACCACCACCCATATGGAATGAAAACCCTCCCTGGTCTTGGTCAACCAAACCACAAAATCTATATTAATCACCTCCCACTTCTAAGTACGAATCTCTATGCCTTAGGTTAGGCCACCCAGCCTTTGATTTTTTTCTTTAACTTGTTGACAACTATGGCAACTGAAAATGAATTTGGCAATGTCTCTATTCATGCCTCCCAACCAATATACATCACTCAAATATCTATACATTTTGGGGGAACCAGGGTAGATAGAATAAGAAGAATTTTGGGCCTCATCAAGGATTTTCTCCCTCAAACCTTCAACACAAGGCACACAAAATGTCACGACCCAAGCCTAGGTACTAGATTTGACCGGCGAATGGGGAATCCGAAGGGACCCCAAACAAGCCTTAAAGCATATTATTGCACATCCTTAGTCGCAGAAGTAATGTAAAACAACATAGAAAACATAAATAAGGGGAATTGGGACTAAGGGAGAGAGAGATTTATACTTAAATAGCTTGAATATCATAAGTGAATCAAAGCTCAAGTATAATACATAACATGCCCAACAACACCTCTACTACATAGATAAGAGCGCGGGCCAAGACAAGAAACTGGGTTCACCCTCACAGCTAATATGTACATAAAAGAAAGATAGTCCTAGAACATAGTACAAAAAAGTAGTCATTGTCGCCAGAATAGAGGACTCACCAAAGGATAACTTGAACAATCCGTTTAGCCACAAGAAGAATCAATAGGAGCTCCAGTTCTTACGTAGTAATATCATGTAGGCATAGATTATGCGTTAGTACGTTTGAATATACTAAATATGTAAGATGCAATGCAAAATGAGATAGGCATCATAATCAAAATGCATAACAATAGAAAATAGGCATAATATAACAATATGGCATGTATGATCAATACTTAAGTAGCTCATGCTCATATCGAATATCATATGTGTAGAAGAGATCAAGCTAGCTATTCAAGGTATAAACCCCTTGGTGGTTATGTAGTATAAACCCCTTATATGGTTGATGATAATCACACCTTATCAAAATGGTGATGAAGTATAAACCCATCGCATAGTTGATGGGTATAAACCCCCTACATGGTTACTGAGGCTCTTGTCCTACTAGATTGGGTATGGTCTAATGCAACACTTTATATAGGATTTATCATATGATCTAGTGCAACACTTCATATAGGAATAATCATATACATAAGCTCATTTCATCATCATTACATCATTCATATTATATCTCATGCTTTGGACCTTTATTTTCTCAAGAAACCCTAGCCGGATATTTTATCAAACACTTGGGGTATGTGAAATGGGGGTGAAAGACCATGCAATTTAGAGGTCAAATCATACATGAAAATCTGTAATAAAACCATCAATCAACACCTTTTAACACCCCCAAGAAACTGGCATTAAAAACCCTCACCAAATACAACATTAGATCAAATATTTGGAGCTCCAAACATGCTAAAACAACTATAGTTTCATGAACAAATATCACTATGCAGTAAATTTGTCAATATACAAGACCCAATTGCAAAATCAACTTTAAATCATGCAATATTTATTAAAAAGGAGACTTAGGTACCATGTGTAAAAAGACCCAATGGTTTAAAACCACATACCTTGACTTTGGAGAACCCTTAAAGAAGATTGGAGACAGAGACTTGAAGCTTGAATAAAATCCTTGATGAAATCCTTAAGATTGGTCACGAATTTTGGGAGTTGAATTTAGGCGGAAATATGAGTCTAAGGGTTTGAGATCATATTGTGGAATGTTAAAGATGATATGAGAGTGAAATAAGGTTAAGTATATGTATTTTCAAGTGTGGGAACCCTTAGGCCCAAGAATTGAAAGTCTTGGACCGAAATTAAAAAAAAAGAACTAATATAATATTGGTCCACATCGCCTTACTCACTGGAAATCTGCATTTCTACACAAATAAGTTCTACGAAAATGGATATAAATTGTTCAACCAAACACCGAATGAGGTGAAACCAAGTGCATTGAAAAGCTAATTCAAAGAGATTTAATCTAGTATGTCATGGGTCACTCAGTTGCTTGTGTGCTAAGAGATATGCCCCTTCAAATTTGAACCTCCTAAATAGTGTTTTTTGTGATTTTGGGATTTTGATATTATTGCTCTAAAATTTGGGTTAGATAGATTGCCCACTCAATTTGACCCACCTGAACAAGAATATGAAGTTAGATTTTAGAAATAACGAACATATTTTTAGATATGTGAAAATTATGATTTCGGGCACTTCCTTGGCATATTTTCGGGCACTTTTTGGGGCCGTTTCACATAACCTACCTTAGTATCTAAGGGCACCATCTCCCCCTCGGGACAAAACCTCCACTTTGTCTCTTTCACCAAGGCCTTCAATTGTAACAAGGAGGGATCAAGGTCTTGTTTTACCATCACCTCATTAACCAAAGAAGACTTAGACCTATCAACACACAACCCAAACCAACCTGGGAAGCATCACAATACAACACAAATCCCTTAAGCCCATCTGGTAATGACAATATAGGAGAAGACACAAGCTTATCTTTCAGTGATAAAAGCTCCTCTCATATTCATCGGTCCACACAAACTTAACCTTCTGTTGATCCAATTTCGTCATAGGGGAAGCAACGGAGGAGAATCCATTCACAAACCTTCGATAGTAACCCGCTAGGCCCAAGAAACTCCTAATATCCGACGAGGACAATGATCTAGGCCAATTTCTAGTCAGATATATCTTCTTAGGATCCACCTTAGTACCATCCCCCAACACTACATGACCTAGAAAAGTAACCTCTTTTAACAAAAATTCACACTTTTCATACTTGGCATACAATTATCCTCCCTCATTCTTTGCAATTTAACCCTCAAATGATCCATATATTCCTCTTGACTATGTGAATAGATCGAAATATTATCAATGAAGACCACAACAAATGAGTTAAGGTAGGGCTTGAAGACCCTATTCATTACGTCCATGAAGATGGCTGGTGCATTGGTCAACCCTAAAGATATCGCAACAAACTCATAATTCCCATATCTTGTCTAGAAGGCTGTCTTGGGGATGTCACACTCCCTCATCTTCACTTGATGAAACCTGGGCCGATGATCAATCTTAGAGAAATGGTTAGCCTCTTGCAATTGGTCAAACAAATCATCAATTTTGGAAGAGGATACCTATTCTTGATAGTGACCCTATTGAGTTATCGATAGTTAATATGCATCCTAAGGGACCCATCCTTCTTTTTTACAAACAACACTATAGCACCTCGAGGTAATTGGCTAGGTCTAAAAAATCCATTCTCCAACAAGTCCCTGAATTGTTCGTACAACTCCTTCAACTCTGCCGGGGCCATACGGGAAGGGGAAATAGAAATGGGTTGAGTATCGGGAAGGCGTTCTATGCAAAATTCTATTTCCCTTTTGGGATAAACGCCAAGAAGGTCATTTGGGAGACATCAAGACACTCATTTACAATCGGAACCGAAAATATAGGAAGGACTTTAGATTCCATATCCTTAACCCTCACAAGATGGTAAAGACACCCCTTAGAGATCAACGTACGGGCTTTAATGCAAGAGATTAATGTACCCTTAACCACCACATCTTGATTTTTCCACTCAAGGATGGGTTCATTTAGAAATTGAAATTTGACACTTACGAGTTCTACAATCAATAGAAACATAGTAGGCATGTTACAAATCTATCCCAAGAATGACATCAAAATTGACCATGTCTGACTCAACAAGATCACAAGGTAATACTATATGCAAGATGCAAATAGCACAATTTCTATAAAGTTTCCTAGCAACAATAAATGCACCAATAGGATTAGATACTTTATATGACTCATGAAATAACTCGAGGTCAATATGGAACTTTGTAGCATCAAAAGGGATAACAAAGGAAAGAGTGGCACCCGGATCAATCAAAGTGTATATATCAAAGTCAAAGATTTTCAACATACTGGTAACAACATCAGGAACCTCACCAACCCCATGCCTCTCATGTATTGCATAGAACTAATTGTGCCTTGAGGCACCACCTTGATGACCAGCCCTACCCAATGAACCACATTTTCACCCTAACTTTTGCTACGATTTCTTAGACAATCCATCTTCTTGTGACCAAGCTCCTCACATTCAAAGCATGCATTAGAACCTTTCAAACATAGGCCCCTATGACCTCCTCTATATTTAGGAGTCACATCAACAGGAGCCATATCACCAATACCTTGAGGCCTAGGGAAGTTATTAATAAATCCCCTATTAGTAGTACGAGAAGACCCTTGGCCTTGATGGAGTCATCTACCCCTTTGGAATTTACCCTCAAAATGGGCCCTCTTGGACACATGACCTCTCCTCTTCCTCAACTTTTCTTCCTCTATTTGCTCGGCATATGTCATTAATTGGGATAAGTCCATGTCACTAATTAGCAAAGAAGACTAGCATTTTTTGCTAACTGATTCAGAGAACCCCATCACAAACTTATTCATCCTAGATCTAGGATCGGCAATCAAATGAGGAGCATACTCTGTCACACTCATGGAAACTTATTTCAAATTCATAAATTCTACCAACTTAGCTTTCCTAAGCTCAATAGGGTAGAACCGATTAACAAAAGCCAATTAAGATCCTCCCAAAGTACCACGTTAGCATTTACCTTCTGCCCTTTCCATTGATCATACCATATTTGGGCTACCTCTTTGAGTTGGTACGCCGCCAACTCCGCTTTTGTATTCGGCCCAATACCTATTGTATACTTGATCAATGAACTCTTGTGGATCTTTATCCACCTTTAACCCATAGAACACTGGCAAATTCATGCTCATGAAGTCCCTTACCCTTGCTCCCGAGGTAGTAGAATGAGGAGCTTGGGCCCCTTGATTTACTTGGTTGGCCAGAACATAGGAAAGCATAGTGAGAGCATCCCAGAGCTCACCATTGGTAGGTTGCTCCTAGGGAGTTCTAGATCTTCTTCCTCGAGTATTAGGCATGCTTTAGCATAGCAAAGGACAATCATTAGGGGAAAAACATTCCATAAGTCTATAGCATAACTTAGAACATGAAGAGGGAAACATTTCCTAAAATGCTCATAGCCTCCTATTCGTAGACATAGCACGCTTCACAACCATGAATAAGACTCTAATCAATGCAGTGTGTTAGACTTGAAGGATCTATCAACCTAGTGCTCTGATACTAAGTTTGTCATGACCCAAGTCTAGGTCCTAGACGTGATATGGCAAATGAGGAACACAAAGGAACCCTAAACAAACCTCTACGCTTATCATTACATATCATAGGTCGTGGAAGCATATACAAGGCATAACGATTATGAATAGGGGCAAAGAGACTAAAGAAAAAGCTTGCATAGCATAATAATCGAGAGATAAAGATTCAAAACTCATATCATAGATGCATAGCATGTCCAACAAATACCTCTACTACATAGACAAGAGCGGGGCCCAAGACAAGTGATCTGGCTCACCCTCATAGTCAAAGTAAAAGATAAAGAAGAATGTCTCAATACATAGTAAGAGAAACATAGACAAACATCCCCGGAATATGGGACTCACCAACTAGCTTCAGTAGTACTAAACTATCCATGTAAAGGAAGGGGATGATCAACTTGGGCTCTGATTCTTACATGGTGATATAATGTAGGCAAGAGTATATATTAGTACAATTGAATGAACTAAGTATATAGGATGCAATTCAATAAGAGATAGGCATCATAATCAAAATGCATAACACAAGGCAATAGGCATAATATAACAATATGTCATGTATGATAAAGGCTTAGTAAATCATGCTTACGAAACTCATGCTTATATAGGATATCATATGTGTACAAGAGACCAAGCTAGATTTCCAAAGTTCAAACCCTTTGGTAGGTTGATCACACCTATCACACTGGTGTGTGAGGCTCAACAGTGTTAATGATGATTGTACCCATTATCCTAGTGTATAAGGTACAAACCCATCAACTAGGTTAGCGGCAATCTCACGTACCATCCAGGTAATTGAGGTACTAACCCCTCAATTAAGTTACATGAGCTCTTAGTCTCCCCGAATCGGGCATGATCTAATCCAACACCTTATATAGAATATGGCATATGTAAAAGCTCTTTCCATTATCATATAGACAATAATATCATGTCTCACAGTTTGGACCTTCAATTCCTCAAGAACCCACATCCGAACATTTTATCAAACACTTAGAGTGTGTGTAGTGCTAGTGTAAAACCATGCATTTCAAGAGTGAAATGATGATAGTAAATTCAATGTAAACGATTCAGTAGATACTTGGTAACACCTTCAAGCAATAAACATCAAAACGCTTTACCAATCCATTCAATAGATCGATGATTCATAGCTCAAAACATGGTAAAACACTCACAATTTCATATGCTCAAACATAGTGTGCAGTGATTTTCATAATAATCAAGACCTATGAATATATCACCTTTAAATCATACATTTTCTAGGAAAAGGAAGCTTGGGCATCATGGGTGAAAGGAACCCTTGAAAGATACCCACATACCTTATCTTTGGAGAAACTCTTGGTGAAGTATGAAAATAGAGGCTTAAAGCTTGAAGGAAATCCTTAGATCTGGAAGAGTTTTTGAGACTTGACTCTAGGACTGAAAGTCTTGGACCGCAAAAAAATAACTATGTAGAAAAACATGCATGTCCGTGTCTATAACAGGATAGGAACATCTAATTTCTACATCTTTACGCCAGGGGCTCGAAAAGCTCTTTGGAAATTGACATTTGGAAAATCAAAATTGCAAATTGTGTGCTCTAAAATAAGAGCTAGACACTTTCCCCCTTAATTTTTACCACTTGAACAAGAACATGAAGTCAGATTTTTGTTATTGCATAGAGATTTTGAGATATATGGAAATTATGATTCTAGGCACTTTCATGGCATATTTTTAAGCACTCTCCAGGGTCATTTCAGGGTAGACTTCCATATCATAATGTTAATAAAATAAGAGAGTTAAGGCTCATGGCATAGATACATAACATGTCCAAAAATAGCTCTACTACATAGATAAGAGCAGGGGGAAAGACAACAATCGGGCTCACCCTCATAGTCAATACATAATAAAGAATGATAGCCTAAATACATAGAAAGAGATCATAAGTAATGTCCCCGAAATGGAGGACTCACCAACAAGTTTGAATGACAATCGTACTAGCCACGTAAAGGAGGAGGAGGATCAAGTGGTGCTCCAATTTTTACATAGTGACATCACTCAGGCATAGAGTATGCATTAGTACATTTGAATATAGGATGCAATGCAACAAGAGAAAGGCATCACAGTCAAAGTGAATAGAGATAAGCAATAGATACCATAGTATAAATATGATATGTATGATCAATGTTTAAGCAAAATATGGTTACATAGAAGATAATTTATGCGTAATAAGAGCCCAATATCTATTAGTTGATCGTTACACCCTACCACCCTTGGTGACCAAGGTACAAACCCCTCGATAGGTTCGTGGATCATCACACCCTACCACCCGTCATGCTAGAGTAAAACCCCCTTACATATTAGTAGATCATCGCACCCTACCACCCATAGTGCTGGAGTACATACCCACTGATACCGATAAGGTTAATCGATGTGCAACCCCCAAGTAGTGCATGGTCACATTTCAATAATATATAGAAGAATATCATTTATACATTCATCCATCTCATCATCATATAGTCATCATATACAAACATACATTTCATTATAATTTCATAATCATATAGTCATTCAAGTCATAAGACAGGCATTGGACCCTCAACTCCTCAAGAAATCATAACTAGACATTTTATCAAACACTTAGAGGGTGTGTAGCACTAGTGTAAAACCATGTAATTCAAGAGTCAAATTAATCTAGTGAATTCAATGTAAAGCCTTCAATAGATACTAGGTAATACCCTCAAGAAATATACATCAAAACGCTTCATAAAATCTTTCAATAGTCCTTAGATTCATAGCTCAAAATATGGTAAAACATTCACAATTTCATAAACTGCAACATAGCGTGCAGTGATTTTCAAAATAAATAAGCCCCATTAGTAAATCAACTTTAAATCATGCAAATTTAGGTAAAAGGAAGCTTGGGTATCATGGGTGAAAGGAACCCATGAAAAAAACCCACATTCCATGATTTTGAAGATGAACTTGATGAAGATTGGACATAGAGACTTAAAGCTTGAAGGAGAACCTTAAGATTCAGATAAGGGTTTTGGCACTTGAATTTTGAGAGAAATATAACACTAAGTGTTTTATTGAGCATAGGGGAATGTCTTTTCTGATATGAAGGCAAAATATAGGTAAGTATAGGTATTTTGTCCTGTGTTAAGGCAAGTCTTGCATAGTGTTAAAAAACCCTAGATAGGAATAACACTGAGGCGCGTTGTGCCCTGAATGCGCTAACCTCACAGGAGGGTAGAATGTATACAGACCTTACCACTACCTCATAGAAGTAGAGAGACTATTTGCTAGGAACCCTCATCTCAAAACCCATAAGAAGAAATCTGAAATTGTGAATCGTTCACTCTAAAATAAGGGTTAGACCCTTTTCCTCCTAAGTTTGACCCCCTGAACAAGAATATGAAGTCAAATTTTCAAAATCATGCATGGATTTTCCGATATATAAAAATGATGATTCCGAACACTTTCGAGGCATATTTTTAGGCACTTTTTGGGGTCGTCACAATATTTCCCCCTTGGGAACATTCGTCCCCGAACGTCAATGAAATGTATATGAGAAGAGTAATCATAAACAAATCAGCCCCAACAAGAATGCAACAATACATTTAAAACACCATTTTCGAGATCTCAACATAAGTGTCTAAAATCGTCATGAACTTGTTAACATAAACATGGATGCATGAAAATGACATAGGGGCTGAAGCATAAGGATTGGAATCATGAAAGAACTTGACATATCATCATAAGCTTGATTAAAAGTTGACAAGAATATGGATATTGTTCATCTTTGCCCATACTCCGAGAGACACTTTTAACTAGACAAACCGTCCAAAGAGCCTTACGAACACAACATCATTATCAATCAACTTCTTCCACCCTTTTATCCAATGTCTCCATCGAGACTTCTTCCTAAGTCAACTTATCCTACACAGTACCCACAACCGCAATGAGTTCTATAGCACTAGATTCGTCAACACATCCCTTCAACCTAGAAGCATAAAGAATTGGACAAACCATCACCATACCTATAGGCAACTCCCATTCCTATGCAACCTAGCCAACCTTCCTCAGCACTGTAGGAGGATTCACAAAACCTTCAAATAGATCCCATAACCTGAATTTACATCAAGAACCCTCCTCCTTATATCTGCATAGGACCTTTGATGATTTTGGGCTGCATCCAACCTTTCCTTAATCAACTTTACCTTCTCCATAGCATCAATAACAAGATACGGACCCAAAAAGGCCATCTTTTCCACTTCAAAGCACCCAACTAGTAATATAAAATTCCTACCATAGAGAGCTTCAAAAGGAGCCTTACCGATGTTAGAATGATAGCTATTGTTATAGGCAACCCAATCCATGGAAGATGATCATACCAACAACTCTTGAACTCCAATACAAAAGCCCTAAAAATATCCTTGAGTAATCTCACTAACTCATGAATATAAATTTAGCATACTCTTTTTAACCATAAGTAGTCTTAACCAGTAGAAAGTAAACCAATTTCGTCACCCTACAAATCACACCCCAAATAGAATAAAAATCCTTCGTCCTTGGGCAATCCAACCAAAAAGTACATGTTAATCACCTCGTGCTTCCAAGTACGAATCTCTATGTCTTAGGTTAGGCTACCTGACCTTTGATGTTTGTCTCTAATTTATTAACAACTATGACAACTGAAAAAAATTAGGCAATGCCCTTCTTCATGCCTCACTACCAATACACATCTCTCAAATCTCTACATATTTGATAGAATCGGGGTGAATTAAATAAGAAGAATTATGGGCCTCATCAAGATCTATTCTTTCAAGTCGTCAACACATGGTACACACAACCTACCTTGGTACCTAAGGGAACCATCCCTCCCTGGGGAGAAAACCTCCACCATGCCTTCTTTCACCAAGGCCTTCAATTTTAATAAGGAGGGATCAAGATCTTACTTTGCTCTTACCTTATCAACAAATGAAGATTTAGAACCATTAACAACAAGAACACCACCATTGTCAACCTCTTCCAATCTAACCCCCAACCTACTAAAATGATACACCTCCCTAGCCACCTCTTCATTAACGCTAGCATCATAAGCCAGGCTACCCGTAAACACCATACTCAAAGTATCTGCCACAATATTATTCTTATCGGCATGATAATGCACACTCATGTCATAAACGTTAAGAAGTTCTAACCAACTCCTTCGTCTCAAGAAAATATCACCTTGGGTGAAAATATATTAGAAACTCTAATGGACAACTAATACATCAAAATGCACCCGTACAACCAATGACGTCAAATTTTCAAAGGGAAAGAGCCGACGACCAACTCAAGATCATAGATATGATAATCTTTATCATGAATTTCAAATTATATAAAAGTATAAACTTCCACCTAACCATCTTGCATCAATACACAACCCTAACAAAACCGCATGACACAACACTACACAACAAACCCTTCCAACCTATCTGGCGAGGACAATATAGGAGCGGAGATAACTTTTCCTTCCTGTGGGTAAACTTAGTCATAAGAGAAGCAATATAAGATAACCCATTCACAAACCTCTGGTGGTAAGCCACTAATCCTAAGAAACTCCTAATATCCAAGGGAGTCAAAGCTCTAGGACAATTTCTATTCACACATGTATCCTTAGGATCAATCTTAATACCATCCTCCAACGCCATATTTGTAACGACCCCAAAAAGTAACCATAAATGTGTCTTGAAAGTTCTTAGAATGATAATTTTCATATATCTCACAATTCATGCATGATATTAAAAATCCAACTTCATATTCTTGTTCAGATGGTCAAATTTAGGGGGAAAAGGGTCTAACACAAATTTTAGATTAACCGTAGCGATTTTTAGAATTTCAAAGTGAGCTGGGAAACAATGTTTGGGCATGTCTAGGGTGTGATGCACCTCAATGTATTTTTCAATCCAGTTTTCTTGTCCGATCCAAGACTTTCAAGCCTTGGGCCTAAGTGTTCCCAATCTTCATCAAATTCATCTCTAAAGCTAAGGTATGTTGGTTTCTTTCATGGATTCCTTTCATCCATGATAGCCAAGCTTCCATTTACTTAAATTTGCATGATTTAAAGATGATTTACTCATGGCTCTTAAATATTATGAATATCAATGCACACTATGTTGGGGTTTATGAAATTGTGAATGTTTTGCTATGTTTTGGGCTATGAAACAAGATCTATTGTGAGGTTTGATGAGCAATTTTCATGTATAGTTCTTGAGGGTATTACCAAGTATCTACTGATGGGTTTACATTGAATTTTATAGCATGATTTCACTCTTGAATTGCATAGTTTTACACTAGCACTAAACACCCTCTAAGTGTTTGATAAAATGTCCAGTTATAGTTTCTTGAGGAATTGAAGGTCCAATGCAGGTCTTATGAGTTGAATAACTATATAATGGTGATATGTTAAAGATATGATGATGAAATAATGATGAAGTGAATGCATGTATATGGTATTCTCTATATAGTGTTGGAATATCACTATGCCCTACTTGGGGTTGCACACCAGGTAACCTTATCAAGGGGCTCATACTTTGATAATCTATCGGGGGGTTTGTACTCCAGCAGCATAGATGGTAGCATGCAGCTATCCATAAACGTTGTTAGGGGTTTGTACCCATCAACCTATTAGGGGGGAGGGGGGTGCACTCCATCACCACAGGTGGTAGGGTTCGATGATCCACCAATTTATTGAAGAGTTTTGTACCTTAATCACTAAAGATGGTAGGGTGTGATGATCTACCAATAGTTTAATTGTCTCTTCCCCAACTTATATATTATGATCTACATAAGTTTAATGAATTACAAGATTATTTTACTTTAGTATTGACCACACATACCGTATTATTATTATGCCATCTAACAATTGTTATTATGTATTTTGACCATGTTGCCTATCTCTTGTTGCATTACATCCTCCGTACTTAATATATTCATACGTACTAGCGCATACTCAATTCCAACACCTTCCTCCCCCTTATGGCTAGACGGATTGTTCAAGTTAGCTTTTGGTGAGTCCTCATGTCTAGGGCAATATCTATCTTCTATCATGCTTATGCTTAGACTACATCTTGTGTATTTTGGTATACATATTATCATTACTATGAAGGTAAGCCCGGTTGCATGTCTTAGTCCGCGCTAAGTTCCATGGTTGGAGGTATTTTTGGGTAAGTTGTGTATTACGCTTGAGCTTGACTCATGTATGATATTTAGGTACTACTCTTTCTTTCTCTATCACTCTCTTAGTCTTGATTTCCCTTATTTATGCTTATATTTTATTGTCATTTTTTAATTAATTTTGTGACCAAGGATATGTAATGATATACTATGAGGCTTGTTTGGGGTTCCTTTGGGTTCCCATTCCCCAGTCACGTCCAGGACCTAGGCCTGGGGCATGAATAATATGGTATTAGAGAACTAGGTTGTTATATCCTTAGCGTCCAACACACCGCATCAATTAGAGTCCTATTCATGGTTGTGAAGCATGCCACGACCATGAATGGGAGGCTATGAGGCGTTCTAGAAAATGTTTCACTTCTTCATGATCTATGTTGTGTGATAGTATTAGGTCCACTAGGTATTATTTCTAATCCCTAACTATTAAATTGCAGGATATGTCTCGAGCTACTTAGCACGGTGATATGATTAATACGGAGATTCAAAATGCATTTTGGGAATAGGCCATAGTGGCGGAGAACTTAACAGCTTACCTCAATCAACAAGTGAGTGCCCCCAGTACTTCTAATGGTAAGAAGAGGGGTAGTGAGTCCAAGAGGACTCGTATTGGGGGTAAGTTCCAAAGTTCCAAATGTAGAGGTATTGGTGGTGTTGCCTTATGATAGGTGCCTAAAATATAATAGGCACTATGATGGCCCATGCTTGAGGGGTATCGACACTTGTTATAGTTATGGAGAGTTGGGTCATAAGGTAAAGTATTGCCCTCATAAACTCAATAAGAAAAAAGGAGGTGATGGTTGGATGACTAATCCCAAGTGCCCTATGTGTAGGAAGGACCATAGTGGCCCATCTTAGAGGAACCTGGGTGTATGCTTGGGGTGTGCTGATATAGGCCATAGAATTCTGGATTGCCTATATGGTCAATATAAGAGTAAAGGTGGTGATGTTGTTCAAGAGGCTCAAAGATGGGATAAGGCACCCGATGTTGTGACTAGTATATTGTAATTTCCTTTGGCTTTGATGTGTTTGCATTAATGGGGCCAGTGTGATACTATTTCTTTTATTATTCTTTTGGTTGCTAGTGGATTTCATGTGTGTCCCAAATTCTCTTTAGTGTCTATCTCATTAGTGAGCCTATTGTTGTTTGAAAATTCATAGGTGTTGTTCCGTGTTCATGTTGCATTAGATCTTGCCTTGTGACTAGTGGGGTTTTTATGTAGTGGATTTTGATGTTATGCTTAGGGAGGATTAGTTGCATGTAGTTTATGTCTTCCTTGATAGCGGGCCTGTAGAGTTAAGTTCTAATTCTCTATTGAGTCCGTCCTTGAGTAGGGGGGCTTCTAATATGGTTGCAAAGGGGTAAGTCTATTCTTGTCTTAAGATATAATTGGTCTCTAAGGGTTTACCCAAAGTTCTTATTACATAGGGTCTTGTATTGTGATTTTAGTTGAACTTAATTTGTTGGATTACAAGTGTTGAGGTGGTTCGGCTACTTGCATATTGTGTCTTCTTTGATTGTAGTGCCCGTAAGGTTGTAATATAGTGGTTGAGAATGTTCGATCTATTCGGTCAACTACAATGTGTTAGTCACTTCTCTAAGCTTGATCTTTGGTTCGAGTTTTGTTCCCAAGTGATGATGAGGATAAGTGATATCCCTAAGTGACTTTTCGAATTAGGATTGAGCCTTTGAGTACGTTGGAGTGGTTTGGTTAGCTTATGCACTAGCTACGTTTATGGGTTTCATGAATAAGGTCTTTAATCCCTACCTTGTTAGGTTTATGGTGGTCTCTAGTGATGAAGTATTAATTTATTTAGAGCTTGTGAACCATTTTGGGGAGGTGTTGCAAATCTTGGGGTAAGAGGAGTTGTATGATAAGTATGTAAAGTGTGAAATATGGTTGGAGGAGGTTACCTCCCAAGGCCATGTGGCATCGGAGTATGGTAATAAGATTAATCATAAGGAGACTTATGTGAGTAGAAATTGACCTAGCCTTTGACTCTTTTGGATATTAGGAGTTTCTTAGGCTTAGCGAGTTACCATCGGAGGGTTGTGAATAGGTTCTCTTCTATTGCTTTTCCCATGACTAAGTTGAACTATAGGAGGGATAAGTTCTCTCAACTCCTCTCTTGTCCTCACTGGATGGGGTGGAACGATTTGTTGTGTAGTATGATGTCACCCAGATTTGTTTGGGTTGTCTGTTCATTCAAGATGGTTAGGTGGAAGTTTATGCTTTTAGATAATTTGAGATGCATTAGAAGGATTATCTTATCTATGACCTTGAGTTGGCCACTAGGGCTTTCGCTTTAAAAGTTTGATGTAATTGGTTGTGCGTGTGCATTTTGATGTATTCATCGTCCATTAGAGTTTCTAACATATGTTCACCCAAAAGGATCTTATCTTGAGGCAAATGAGGTTGTTAGAACTTCTTAAGGATTATGATATGAGTGTGCATTATCATCCCAGTAAGAATAATGTTGTTTCAAATGCTTTAAGTAGGGATTCTATAGGTAGCCTAGCTCATGATGATGGTGGTAATGAAGGTGTTGCTAGGGAGGTGCATCGGTTGGTTAGGTTGTGGGTTACATTGAAATAGGTTGACAATGGCGGTATTAATGTTGTTGATGGTTCTAAATCTTCATTAATAGATGAGGTAAGAGCAAAGAAAGATCTTGATCCCTCCTTGTTAGAATTGCCTTGGTTATAGAGGGAAAGGTGGAGTTTTTCTCCTAAGGGAGAGATGGTGTTGTTAGGTACCAAGGTAGGTTGTGTGTACCTTGTGTTGATGGCTTGGTGGAAAAGATCCTTGATAAAGCCCATAATGCTTCTTATTTTATTCACCTCTGTTCTACCAAATGTATAGAGAATTGAGAGATGTGTATTGGTGGGGAGACATAAAGAGGGACATTGCCAAATTTTATTCCGATTGTCATAAATGTCAACAAGTTAAAGCCAAATATCAAAGGGTAGGTGTCCTAACCCAAGACATGGCGATTCCTACTTGGAAGTTGGAGGTGATTAATATGGATTTTGTGGTTGCTTGCCCAAGACTATGAAGGACTTTGATTCCATTTGGGTTGCGACTGATAGGGTGACAAATTAGCACACATTGTATCAGTTAAGACAACTTATGGTGTCGAATAGCATGCTAACTTGTACATTCATGAATTGGGGAGATTGCTTGGGGTGCCCTTGCCCATTATATCGGATCACAGTGTTTAATCCACTTCACTTATGGAGGCCTTTTAAAAGGAGCCTTGGTACGAGAGTTAGACTGAGTACGGCCTTTCACCCTCTAGTGGATGGCCAAGTCGAAAGAACTATCCAAACCCTTGAGGATAAGCTTAGGACTTGTGTATTGTAGCTTTGAGCAGTTAGGATGATCATCTTCCTTGGATTGAGTTTGCCTATAACAATAGCTATAATTCTAGCATTGTTAAGGCTTCTTTTGAGGCTCTCTAGGGTAGGCATTGTAGATCACCGGTTGGGTGGTTTGAAGTGGGAGAGAGACCTTCGTTGGGTCCGGATCTGGTTGTGGATGCTATGGAAAAGGTAAGGTTGATTAGGGAATGGTTAGACAAAACCCAAAGTCATCAAAAGTCCTATGTCGAGCTGAAAAGAAGAGAGCTTGTATTCAAAGTTAGTGATTTGGACTAATTGAAGGTTTCGCTCTTGAAAAGGTGTCTTTTTACCTAGTAAAAAGGGAATTGAATACATAATTTTTGAGTCTTCATAGGGTGTTGAGGAAGATTAGTGAGGTTGCATACGAATAGGAAGTGCCTTTGGATACGGATATGGTTCGTGTGGTTCTTCATGTTTCTAGGATTGAGAAGGTGTGTTAGTGATTTATCTGCTATAGGAGTCCTGAGGTTGTGGACATTGTAGAGGATGAGTTGCCTTAATGAGGACATCTGCTGGAGAAGTTGGGTGGATATGAGTAAAGGTTGATTTGTGAGGGCATAGTTTTTGTCAAGGCCAATTGGGAGAATCGTCGAGTCAATAGTATCTCTCGGGGAGACGGAGTGTACATGGAGAAGCAATATTCGCACCACTTTTAATCTATTCAAGCTCATGATAACACATCAAGTCATTTTATGAATTACAAGTCTTATGTTTCAACTCCTATGTCATTGCATGCATTCAAGATTATGTTGAGAAAAATAAAGGTGATTTTAACACTTATGTTGAGATCTCGAAAATGGTGTTTTAAATGTGTTGTTGCATTCTTGTTGGGGCTGATCTCATTATGATTACTCTCTTCTTATCTATATCTTTGACATTTGGGGATGAATGTTCTTAAGGGTAAGATATTGTAACAACCCTAAAAAGTGCTCGTAAATATGCCTCAAAAGTGCCCGAAATCATAATTTCCATATATCTCAAATTTCGTGCATGATATCAAAAATAAGACTTCATATCTTGTTGAGGGGGTCAAATTTAGGGGGGAAAATGGTCTAACCCCGATTTTAGAGCAACCACAGCGAATTTTAAAATTTCAAAGTAAGCTCGGAAACAGTGTTCAGGCACATCTGGAGCGCAATGCGCCTCAGTGTATTTTCCTGTCCTGTTTTCTTGCTCGGTCTAAGACTTCTAAGTCTTGGATATAAGTGTTCCCCCACGTTAAAATTCCTATACTTAGCCATTTTTCACCCTTGTATCATTCAGAACATTTCCCAATACTCATTAAAACACTTAGCCAAATATTTTACTCGTAAAGTCAAGTCTTAAAACCCCTTCCGGATACTAATGGTTGCACTCAAGCTTCAAGCCTCCATATAAAATCGTCATCAAGTTCATCTCCAAAGCTAAGATAAGTGAATTTATTTAATGGGTTCCTTTTATCAAGGATACCCAAGCTTCCTTATACTTAAAATTTGCATGGTTTAAAGATGATTTACTCATAGGACATAGTTATTAAGAAAATCACTGCACACAATGTTGGGGTTTATAAAATTCTGACTGTTTTGCTGTGTTTTGGGCTAGAAAACCAAGATCTATTGTGAGGTTTGATTTGGGGTTTTGATGTATATTGCTTGAGGGTGTTACTAATTATCTATTGATGTTTTACATTGAATTTTTTAGAATGATTTCACTCTTGAATTGCATGGTTTTACACTAGCACTATACACCCTCTAAGTATTTGATAAAATGTCCGGTTATGGTTTCTTAAGGAATTGAAGGACCAATGCATGTCATATGAGTGGAATTACTATATGATGGTGGTATGATGATGTTATCAGGATGAAATGACGATGAAATAAATGTATGTATATGGTATTCTCTATGTAGTGTTGAAATGTGACCATGCCCTACTCGGGGGTTGCACGCCGGGTAACCTTGTCAAGGGGTTCGTAACTTGATAACCTATCTAAGGGTTTGTACTCTGGCACCATAGATAGTTGCATCCAACTATCCATCAACCTTTTTAGGGTTTTGTACCCATCAACCTATCCGGGGGTTTGTACTCCGGCACAATGGGTGGCTAGGTGCGACAATTCACAAACCTATCTTTCGACACCACGGGTGGTAAGGTGCAATGATCAACCAACATATTAACAAGGTTTGTAACTCAATCACAAATGGTGGTAGGGTGTGATGATCCACCAACAGTTTAATGGTTTCTTCCCATATTTATGTATTGTGATCTATACGAATTGAATGAATTGTAAGCATGTTTTACTTTAGTATTGATCATACATGTCATATTGTTACTATGCTATCTATTGATTACTATTATGTATTTTAACCATGTTTCCTATCTCTTGTTGCATTGCATCCCCCATACTTAGTACATTCAAACGTACTAACGCATAATCTATGCCTATATGATATTACCATATAGGAATCGGAGCTCTATTTGATCACCTTCCTCCTGCTTGTAGCTAGACGGATTGTTCATGTTAGCTTTTGGTGAGTCCTCATGTATAGGGACAATATGTATCTCCTATCATTCTTATGCATAGACTACATCTTGTATATTTTGGGATTCTTATTGTCATTACTTTGAGGGTGAGCCTGGTTGCGTGTCTTAGTGCTCGCTAAGCTCCATGGATAGAGGTGTTGTTGGACAAGTTGTGTATTATGCTTGGATTTGACTCATCAACAATATTTAAGTACTACTCTCTTTCACGCGCGCGCTCCCTTAGTCCTAATTCCCCTTGTTTATGCTTATCTTTTATTGTCATTTTTTTAATTGCTTCCGGGACCAAAGATGTGTAATGATATTCTATGAGCTTGTTTGAGATTCCTTTGGTGTCCCTATTCACCAGTCATATCTAGGACCTAGTTCAGTGCATGACAACATGGCCTAGGGAGGTAACATCCTCTAACCATATTTTACACTTTACATACTTAGCATACAACTCCTCTTACCCCATGATTTGAAATACCACCCCCAAATGGTTCACAAGCTCTAAATAAATCCATGCTTCAGCACTAAAGACCACCATAAACACAACAAGGTAGGGACTCAAGACCCTATTCATGAAACCAATAAACATAGCTGATGCATAAGCCAACCAGACAACTCCAATAATAATCAAATACTTACCCTTGGTCTGGAAAAACACTTCGGAATATCACCTACCCTCATCCTCAATTGGAGACAAACGCAAACCAAAGATCAAGCTTAGAGAAGTGACTAACCCATTGTAGTTGACAAAATAGACCGACCATTCTTAAACATCATATTACAAATTTATGGGTTCTACAGTCAAAGAAGTCACAATATGCAAGTAGCCGAACCACTTCAAGACCTCCAATCCAACAAACTAAGTTCAACCAATATCACAACACAAGACCCTATGCAATAAGAACATGGGGAAACCATTAGAAATTAATTATACCTTAAGACAAGAAATAGACTTACCCTTTTGCAACCATACTACAAGCCCCCAACTCAAGGATGGACTCAATAGAGAATCAGAAGTTAACTGTATGGGTCTTAAGTCAAGGAAGGCACAACATGCATGCCGCTAATCCACCCCGAGCATAACATTAAGGTCCACCTCAACAAATCCTACGAGCAACAAGGCAAGACCTAATGCAATATGAACATGGAACAACAACCATGGACTTCTTGTAACAATAATCTCACCAATAAGATAGACACCAAAGAGAGTTCGAGACACACATGAACACACTAGAAACCAAAAGAATAATAAAAGAAAATAGTGGTACACCAGCCCATTAATGCAAACACAGTAAATCCAAAAGAAGTTTTAACATACCAGCGGGCATCTCATCCCCTTTTTGAGCCACTTGATTAACATGACTGCCTTACTCTAAAGGTTGACCACCTTTACACTTCCTTCAAAAATATGGACAATCCCCTATATTGTGACCCACTTTACTACATCTATAACAAGGACTGTTCTTCCTAAAGCATGGGCCACTATGGTAGTTCCCACACCTTTGGCACTTAGGATTAGTCATCCCTCCATCACCTCCTTTTACTCTTAGTGCAACTACGAGGACAATCCTTCCTCTTATATCCCACTTAGCCACAATCAAAACTAGAATTGTTTCCTTTGAAATATGGGCCCCTATGAACCTTACCATATGTTGGACACATAGCATCACCTCTATCCTTGAGATTTTAGAACTTTCCTTCAATACGGGCCCTTTAGACTCACTACCTCTCCTTTTACCAATTAAAGTCTTGGGGGCACTCACTTGTTGAAGAGGTGAGTTGCCAACTCTGTTACCGCTTTGGCCAATACCTATAGAGCATTATGAACCTTCATATTCATTGTATCACCATCATGAGTAGCTTGATAAATATCCTGAAGTGTAACGGTTAGAGATTAGCAATAGGCCCTAAGGGATCTAACTCCATCGCACAACATAGATCAATAAGAAGTGAAACATTTCCCGAAATACCTCATAGCCTCCTATTCATTGCTATGTCATGCTTCACAACCATGAATAAGAATCTAATCAATGTGGTGTGTTACATGTCAAGGATCTAACAACCTAGTGCTCTGATACCATTTTTGTCACACCCCAAACCTAGGGCCTAAACGTGATAAATGAATGCGGAACCCAAAGGAATCTCAAATAAGCCTCAAAGCATATCATAACACATCCCTAGATATAGAACAAATTAAATTAACAATAAGAGATAAGCAAAAACAAGGGGATTTGGGACTAAGGGTAGACGTCTATATCATAACGTCAAGAAAACAAGAGAGTCAAGACTCATGGCATAGATATATAGCATGTCCAACAATACCTATACGACATAGATAATAGTAGGAGTCAAGACAAGCAACCGGTCTCACCCTCATAGTTAATACATAATAAAGAACAATAGGCTTAATACATAGAAAGAGATCATAAACAACGTCCTCGAAATGGAGGACTCACCAATAAGTTTGAGAGACAATCGTACTTGCCATGTAGAGGAGGAGGATGATCAAGCGGTGCTACAGTTTCTACATGGTGACATCAAACTTTGCCACCCTTGGTGCTTGAGTACAAACCCCTCAATAGGTTAATAGATCAATGCACCCAATCACACATGGTGTCAAAGTACAAATCCACCGATAGTTTGATAGGTATGAACCCCCAACAAGGTTACTTGGCCCGCAACCCCATAGTAGGGCATAGTCACATTCCAACACTATATAGAAGAGTATCATTTATACATTCATCCCTCTCATCAACATGTAATAATCATATACATACATTTCATCAGCACTTCATCATGATATAGTCATTCAACTCATAAGACAAGAATTGGACCCTCAACACCTCAAGAAACCTTAATCGGACATTTTATCAAACACTTAGAGGGTGTGTAGTGCTAGTGTAAAACTATGCAATTCAAGAGTAAAATCATTCTAGAAAATTCAATGTAAAACCTTCAATAGATACTTGGTAACACTCTCAAGCAATATACATGAAAATCCTTCATCAAATCTTTTAACAGATCTTAGATTCATAGCTCTAAATATGGTAAAACAATCACAATTTCATAAACCCTAAAATAGTGTGCAGTGATTTTCAAAATAAATAAGACCCATGAGTAAATCAACTTTAAATCAGATAAATTTAGGTAAAAGGAAGGTTAAGTATCATGGGTAAAAGAAACCCATTAAAGAAACCTACATACCTTGACTTTAGAGATAAACTTGATGAAGATTGAAGATGGAGACTTGAAGCTTGAAGGAGAACCTTAACATCCGAATGAGGGTTTTGGTACTTAAATTTTGAGAGAAATTTAAGACTGAGTGTTTGAGTGAGCATTAGCGAATGTCTTCTGTTATATGAAGGAAAAATTTAGCTAAGTGTAAGTATTTTCTCATGTGGGAAGGCTTAGGACCAAGATTTAAAAGTTTTGGACCGAGTAAAAAAAATTGGATAAGAATAACACTGAGCTGCGATGCGCCCCAAACGCACTAGTCTCACTAGAATTTGACACTTTGAAATTTGAAATTGTGAATTGTTCACTCTGAAATCAGGGTTAGACACTTTCCCCCTAAATTTGACCCCCTGAACAAGAATATGAAGTCAGATTTCTGAAATCAACATATGAATTTTGAGATATATGGAAATTATGATTCCAAACACTTTCGAGGCTTATTTTTAGGAATTTTATGGGGTTGTTACATTCATCTCCTAAATTCAAGTCTTAAACTCATCTGAATTCTAAGGCTCTCAATCAAGCTACATGTCACCATCTCCAATCTTCGTTAAGCTATTTCCCAAGCTAAGGTATGTGGGTTTCTTTTATGGGTTCCTTTCACTTACGACACCTAAGCTCTCTTTTACTCAAAATTGAATTATTTAAAGCTGATTTATTCATAGGTTTTAACTATTATGAATTTCATTGCACACTATATTAGAATTTATGAAATTGTGACTGTTTTAACATGTTTTGAGCTATGAAACAAAGATCTATTGAGAGATTTGATGAAGGGTTTTGATCTATATAATTTGAGGGTATTACCAAGTTTCTATTGATGTTTTTACATTGAATTTTCTAGCATGATCTCACTCCTAAATTGCATAATTTTACACTAGCACTATACACCCACCATGTGTGTAATAAAATGTCTAAATTATGATTTCTTGAGGAATTAAAGGTCCAATGCATGTCTTATGAGTTGAATGACTATATTATGATTAAAGAAATGTATGTATATGATGATGATGAAAGAAATACATATATATGATATTATCTCTATAGTTTTGGGATGACCAAGCCTCACTCCGGAGGTTGTAGGTCCAGGAAACCTTATTGAGGGGGTGTACCTCAATCGCCTCACTCGGGAGGTGGCTGGACCGTGAAAATTTGTCAAAGGGTTTGTACCTTGATAACCCTATTGGGGGGTTTGTACCTCATATGCCTCTCCAAAGAGGTGGTAGGCCTTGGATTGCACTAATAGTGGTCAATCCTTACACTTGTATTATGTTCTACATAGAAGCATGATTTTTACTTCAAGCATCATTCATGGATGTCATGTTTCTATAAACTTATTCATTGTCTATGTTATGCATTTTGTTTATGGTGCTTATCACTTATTGCATTACATCTTACATACTTAGTACATTCAAACGTACTAATGCATACTCTATACCTACATGATGTCACTATGTATGAACCAAAGCACCGCTTGATCATCCTACTCTATGTGGCTAGTAAGACATCTCTCAAGTTCTTTGGTGGGTCCTTCATTTCGTGGATGATGCATATAATCTCCTACTATGTTCTAAGACTATCATTCTTTTGTATATATATTTACTATGAGGGTGAGCTCAGTAGCTTGTCTTGGCCCCCGCTAAGTATCTAAGTTTTAGAGGTATTGTTGAGCATGTTTGTATTATGTTTTTAAGTTGTGACTCTCTCTTGACTCTTGTTGATTATGATATGGAAGTTGTCCTAAGCAGTTTTTGTCCCTATTTACTACTTCTTGTTGTATTCTATTACTTTCGTGACCAAGGATGTATAATGATATGTTAATAGACTTGTTTGGGGTCCCTTCGGGTTCCCTATGCACTATGTCATGTCTAGGTCCTAGGTTTGGGTCGTGACAACGAGCAAGGCAATTGAGGTACAAATCCCCAACAAGGTTGCATGTGCCTATTACCTCCCGAGTGAGGCAATTAAGGTACAAACCCCCTAACTTAGTTGCACGGGCCTACTACCTCCCGAGCAAGGCAATTGAGCGATAAACCTCCAATAAGGTTACACGGGCCTACTACCTCCTAAGTGAGGCAATTGAGGTACATACCTCCCAACAAGGTAGTTTAGGCCTACTACCCCCTAAATGAGGCAAATGATCAACTTCCAACACTATAAATACATTTAATGAAATCAATATATTTTAATTACTCTTTAATCATTATAAAGTCATACAAGTTATAGGTTATAGAATAGATTACGAATAGCTCAAGAACCCTAAGCCGGACTCATCATACACTTGGTGGGTGTGTAATGCTAGTGTAAAACCATGCAATTAAAGAATGAAATCACGCAAGTAATCTTGAAGTAAATTATCCCACCAATACTTGATAAAAATCATCGTACAATATACATCAAATCCCTTCCTCAAATCTCAAGATAGATTAAAGATTTATAGCTCTAAACATGCTAAAACAGTCACACTTTTACAAAACCCGAACAAGGTTCATAGTCAAATTCATAATAGAAACTCATATGTAAAATCAATTTAGAAACATGTATTTTAGGTAAAAAGGAATGTTAGTGGCCATGGGTGAATAAAACTAATGGTTGAAACTCATGTACCTTAGATTTGGAGAATTCTTGCTAATGATTAGAAATGGAGACTTGAAGCTTGAATGAAATCCTTAAGATCCAAATGAGTTTTGGGACTTGGAATTTGGGGTGAAATATTTGTCTAAGTGTTTGAGAGAGTATTGGGGAATGTTTAGAATAAATGAGGATGAAATATGGCTAAGTATAGGTATTTTCATGCAAGGGACGACTTAGGCCCAAGACCAAGAAGTCCTGGACCAAACAGAAAACTTCCCACAAAAATGAACTGAGGCACGTTGTTGGCACATTACACCTTGGGCGCGAAAACCTCTCTGGAATGTGATTTTTTGGAAAAATGAACTTGTGATTTGTTTGCTATAATATCGAGGTTATACACATTCCTCACTCAATTTGACCCCCTGATCAAGAATATGAAGTCGGGATTTCAATATTACACACGAATTTTGAGATATATGGAAATTATAATTCCGGGCACTTTTGAGGCACATTTTTGGGAATATTTTGGGGTCGTTTCAATAATTTTGGGGATTTATACCTTGAATAATTGAGCATTTAACATCACAGAAGGCGAGCATCGGTTTGACAATTTCAAAGTTCTCTAGTAATTCACCGTCTACCACAGTAAAATCTCCCCATAAAGTCATAATTGTTTTAATGGTATCTATGTATGCAAAATTGGGTATCTTTATTGATAAAGTTTTTTCATGTGAAATTGTGTCTATCATAAATTCAAAGAATGTATGAGCTTACATTTTGTTTGAAACTATTACTTCTCGCTTTTTGCTTCGTCCTTTTCTATTAAGTGATTTTAGTTTTAATAAAATACACACAAGATCAATAGGGAATTCATATTATTACATGTGTATAGTTTCCTCCATTATACTAAATAAGCATTTACAAAATTTACCAAAAATAGTGCCATAGCTGATCTTTTCGGCTTCATCAAAGAAAATGAAACCATTTGAGAATTGTTGAGTATCAAATTGGCTTTCATAATGTACAACCTCTGTGAGGTTGTTGAATGCTATTTTAAATCCTTATGCACAGATAGAAAATTTGGATTAGCACCATTTAACTTTGTATTTATAATGTAGTAGCTTTGATTGAGTTCAAAAGATTCGTTTCATGTGTGAACGTCCTTGTTGAAAAGAGTTGCTTGTATTTTTATTCCCTGCGCCAAGATGAATAAGCATTAAAATAGATTACAAAATAATTAATGAATATAAGCACTACTAAAAATAAAGGGACCTCTTCATCAATGAATATTAGTTGCCAACAAATACCCTCAACCTTTACATTTCTATACTCTTTCGTTAATCCATGACAGATAACTAAAACTTTAATCACACGTCCTGTTGAGCCGCTCGTTAACTTTTTAATAGGTATGCATTGGCTTTCTATCTCTTTTACAAATGTCATTGTATTCATATATATATACAAGCAGCTTATTTTTATCTAATTAGTACCCTTTAGGTAATATTTGATACTAATTTTAAAAAATATAATATGCACCAAATTCATTCTAATTTTTGAGATTTGGTTTGATAAGTAAGGAACTTCAACAAACAACAGTATAAGCATGACATTATTTAAAGAATAACGTGAGTACAAATTTAAGAAATTTTATAAACTTTGGTCTACAAAAAGCACGAAATAGAGCACATGACCAAACTGAGACAGTACACAAAAGTTGCAAGCAATTGCTACTCATAAAATATGAAAGTATGGAACAGGAATAGAAAATCAAACATCAAAATAGAGAGAACATTTAAGAATATTGAATTCCTTTAGAAATTATGCATAAAAAACCAACCACACAGTAAGTCAATCAAACAATAGGGGAGCATACTCCCAAACCATAAGTAAGGTTAGACAGATAGGTAATCAAAATCTCAAGCTAGCAAATAATTTTATACTTTGATGTACACATCCTTGATAAAAATTCCAGAAAAAGTTTGTAAGGGAAGAGCATATTTTTAATATCACCATAATAATATTAAAAAATAACAAAGAAGGAATATACTAACATAATTACAGAAAGATATGTCATACTTTAATTAAAAAACAATGTTCATACCTAGGAAGAAACTTTTTTGAATCAATAATTGGTTTGGTTGGAAAGGAGTGATGGAGACAATACACATAATTGGACACTTTTGGATTTTGAAATAGAGAAGATTAAGAAGCTATCATCATATATAATAATTATCCAAACGAAAATGTTTGGAAGTCTAATAGCAAAAGTTAAACTGAAAGTTGCCAAAATAAAAGCTACATCATAGTGGAAGGCTGTAGTTGCATGACATTTATTCCCCTAAAACTTTCATGTGATAAGGACACTTTATGTCCAAGTGTAAACGTATAAATCTTAATGGCAAAACTTCACTATTAACAGAAATAATATTAAATTAGAGTAGTGTAAGGATGTAAGACTTCTTATCCGGTATATTGTTCACCAATTAAAATTATAAATTTAATTAAAGTTTTTATTTTATTTAATAATTTAGTCTGATTAATTATTAATGAAAATAATAATAAAGTGAGGGGGTAAAATGCATGGTAATCCAACTTTGAGATTGGGTGCTTCCCACTTTTAATAATATATGATGATGATGACGACGATGACCCCTCTCACACTCTTTCTCTAATATATATATATATATATATGAGACTTGACCCCTCTCTCTCACTCACTCACTCTCTCTCTCTCTCTCTTTATATATATATAAAATTCACCTTTAACACACAATATAGTTCCAATAAATCATAAATATTTTTTATATATGAAATATTTAAGCGTTAAATAAAAAGTGTGTTTAACTATAGTTAATATTTTATTAAAAAAAGATTAAAAGTAATTATTCCTAGATATATTTTGTCTATTTGAGCTGATCTTGGTCTAAGTCTAAATGTTTGTTTCGACCCATTCCATTTGGCCTTTTACTAACTTTTTATGTATCATCCCTTCTTTGAGAAACTTTATGAATGCTTCTCTCTTTTTCTTCATATGTCTCTCGTCTTGTCTCTTCTTCTTCGTCTTTCTGTAGATTTCACCACTTTTTTTCTCTGCTTACTTATGAACAATAATTATTTGTTGTGTATTCTTGCACATCAAAGAACCAAATTCAATCCATGTTATTTTGGAGACTTCAAAAGTAGATGACTGATTTACTCTTCAATGGCTTCCGATTCTTCTAGGTCATAAAAATGACATTGTGTTGAATTGATTTATGATGAATGGATGTGCAACCATTTTAATACAAAAGATGAAAAAATGCAGCATTCGGAGTGCCTAGATCGTATCGTTAAAATTTGAAACAAGCTTCATTCTTTCGGAATCGCTCCGAGGTATATCATCATTTTTCGTCTCATTCTATCTAATTGCTCACAAAAAAATTTGTTCAGATGTACTGTTGTGGTTGTTATACCTAACCGTTGGAACTTTTGATTTTTTTTTCAATTTTTTGGGTTCAGATGTTCTGTTATGGATGGAAAGGAAGTGAAAAACGAACATATAGACTTAGTTCACACAAAAAAGGATGTTGATTTTATCATAAATATCAATTCACACGATGAGGTTTTCAAAAAAAAGATGGCTAACAAGTACAATTCCATATATTTCAAAGAAGGCTCTTCAGAAGCGACTTATATTTCGGTTGATTCTATTATCGAGGTAATTAATCGTGTTTATTACTCCCTCTTACTTGTCCATTTTAACAAATCAATAGAATTTTATTACTAGTACCAGTTTCCCATACTACCCTTTAGTATTAAACAGTTTCATGTTTAACAAAGATGATACTCCTGAACAATAACAATAGCTCGCAAAGACCCTTTTGTATTAATAAACTGACCCAACTAAAACTTCTGGAAAACAATAACTCTTGATACTCTTATTAAACTAATTTGAAATACAAGAAGAAATAGCTAGAGATAGATAGTTAAGTGAATAGAGATGAGAGGATAGCTTGAAGAAGGAGATGAGAAATTAGAAGTATAGTGGTGCGAAATCAGAAGGATCCGTCATGATTTTACAGTTTGCTTAAGCTCATTCTGTCTAGAACGTCCCTGTTTATACATCTTGTTGCAACAAACTCTCCTCTTTGTCATGTGACCTCCCACTCTTCCAAACGTAATCACCAAGTCTTTTAGGAGGAATTAGTCTTGTAGAGCTCCTATGTGGCATATCCATGTTATAATTCTCTGTGGCCGCTCCAGTGACATCCTGGTCAGCAACTTTACTTCTCTTGTTCACTATAATACTCCCTTCTTGAAAAACAACCTTGTCCTCAAAGTTGGAGTCCGCTTGATTCCGTTAATGATGTAGTGTCCGCGAGCTACAATGGTGTGACTTGTTGGACTGGTTAGCCAACACAATGTTTCAAGGCATACATATGGAACACAAAATGGATTTCTATAGCCTTAGGAAGATCCATTCTATAAGCCACCGCATCAACATGTTTAGAATTTGGTAACTCTCTTATGTGATCACATTGCAAGCACAGAGTAGACTGCTTATAAGGCTTAAGATTCACAAAAACCCAGTCCCTTACCTCAAATACAATCTCAGTACTGGATCAATATACAAAGGGTTGATGCAATTTTGAGATCTTGCAAAATTATAGTTGAGCAATTGTAAAACTTTGTCCCTCTATAGCAAGAAGGACTCTAGAAAGTCACTAGATGTACTCCTTAATTTGTATCATAAGGCTAGAAATTCTTGGATTTATGGGGGTACGATCAAGATTAAGAATTGAATTCATTGGTCCTAATCCTCAAAACTCAGCATGATTGGGAAGCAACATGATGTACATGGGACTAGGTCATAGGTACGACAGTCATACACCCGAAGGGAATGGAATGTTACCTTAACTGAGATATAAGGACTATATGAGACAAAAAAGATTTGACATCCCACCTTGATTAGCCTATCAAAATCTAAAACTCAAGATCTACTTTGATTTGTCACATCATAATCTCTCCCTTAGCTCTCAGGATCCGCTCTCTCTCTCTCTAAAATTGTGAATCAATTTCCACTACTAGGCTATAAGAATATACCTCTACATGGTCAAAGGATCACTATCCACAAGAATATGCATCTTAAACCCTTTTGTTATTCTATAGTCACAGACATATAAGTAGCTACTCAGACTCCTTTCGAAGATATCACTCTTAGCTTCCTCATATCTCTATGGAACTCTCTTTCTTTCTCTATTTACTGCTCTTAATGGCGTACATAATCACTTTCCACAATTATTACAATCTAACATCTTCTTTTTTCTGCTAATGCTCAACCTTTGTTCTCTCCTAAACTCATCATTCGTATAAGACTTGGACTATTAAGGAAATCTCCTCATCACCTATCCACAAACCCCAATCAACTTAGTTGCTCGGGATGACACAGAAAGCCTACCTCAACTCACTTCCCATTGGACTCAAGGATATTGTCTAGACTCTCATAGCAACCATAATTTAGGGCTTCACACATTTTTACACTATCAAGAATACCTATCTCACGTCTCTTCTTATCTATTGAAATATCCTCATTTCACTAATCTTACCTAAGGGGCACCTATACCCTACCCCTAGCATCACTCTCCTTACCATTTAGCATCTTCATACAGTAGGACAAGTCTGTAAGAGAAAAATCTCTAACTAAGACTATCACTCTCATGATACTATCTCTTCTTTCATATTACTCCTCAAACACAAGCTTAGGGTCTATTATTAACATACCGATCTACCACACACCTTGTTAATGCTAACTTACAACCTCAAGATAAACGTTTAGGGAACATAATCTTACTAAAATCTCATAGCGAGGAACTAATCATCACATCCCCTCTTCACAACTCATGTACTACTCACCCTTCCACTATACCTCCTCATCTAGCTAAACTTCTAGCTCCATGGATCTCATGAACTCTCCTGTACAATCACAAGCCTAACTTCAATATATTTTGTCACATTGAAAGCACTTTTTCCCTCTATTCAAGATCTACGCTTCACCCTCAATAGTATGAATATGACAATACATCAACATACACTTCCTTCTAGTTTGAACATGCTCTATCACATTCTGACACTACCTTTCTCCCTCTCTATACCTCATCTTATCATGTTAATCATAGAGTACTTATCACCTTTCCATCAATCCTATGGTCATTGACTCCTCCCTTCGCTAATTACCTAAATGGCTACCTATCTCTAACTAGAAACGTTAATCAGTCATCACTCTTGCTATCTAGTCCCTTTCCTTCTATTATCATCTTTCTAACAATGGAATGATTAAATTCTATTCAGTGCTTGTAAGACCTCACATCTTACTCTTAGGTGTTAGGACTAAAATTTTTGGAGACATAAGTTTCTCTCTCTCACGAGTAACAGTAGGAACAATTTTTGAATAGAAGCATCTCGGTACCTCTAGAGTTAACTCAAGTGCACGACTCATATGAGAAGTAGTGCACTCTTTCTAGTCAATAAACTTAGTACAGTAGTTGGCTTCTCTCAAACATAGTGCAATCTCTCTATGATCTGGGTTACTTATTTTGGGGATCTCATCGATACGAGTTTGAACACAACCATCTCTATCACCTCGTAAATGAGGCATAGTTGGAAGGTTTAGAGTAGCACACGAATCAGAAGAGAGCCTTTATAGAGTTTAACTCTACTGCACAAATTTTGAAAAAGAAAGAAGTAAGACAATTCCTAATGTCCATAGCCTCCCTATTACATATATTGTATGCTTCACACTAATAATAAGGTCTCTAATAGACACGACTTTATATACTTCCTAGGACACTTCGAGTAGTGCTCTGAAACCAAGTTTATCACTCCCCGGGATGATTCCCTAGACGTAATCGACACTCAGAGACTACTGCTAGTCCCCAAGCTAACCACTTGGCCTCATCACATCCATTAATTGATACAATTTACTATCAGCTGAAGATGTCAAGGGATATATGGGCACACCATCATCAGTTCTCAAATATATATATATATATATATATATATATTATAAAAAGAGACTAGCAGGAAGAACTAGCTCACAGTTTTACATCAACAATCGACTCTACACTATGAAGCCTCTATTACTATCAAGTGGTGCCAATGATAGACTCATGGCTACCTCAATCAAAATAAAGCTAATCAATGTAACTCTTTGGCAAGATGAAAATAAACATAAGGGATTCCTCCTAAGTAAGGGAAGCTCACTAAATTAGTTGAACATCTTCAATCCTTAATGGTGCGCCTATCGATGATCTCTCAAAATATGCATCTACATCATGAAACGTTGCAGTCCCTGAAGGGGATGTCAGTATATGGAATGTATTGGTATGTAAAATAGCCGAGTGAAAATCAAAAATAGGTAGAATGATTTAACAATAATAATCAACACAATATAGAAAGCAATCAAATGCCAAATGTCTATCTAAACAAAGAATAAAGAATAGACAAATGACCCGTCACATCCATCATCCTATGCCATTACCTCAACATCACAGTAATATCAAGAGGGAATCTTAAATAGGAGTTTCTATAATCAATAATTACCCCCTATGAGACAGAAGTGATATAACGAAGAGATGTCATTGCCACATCTATCCAGTACCTTGCCAAGGTAAAGGATGAGTCTGTCAGTTGATCCAAAAGTCTGTCAAGTCCTCTTTTGGGACAAGGAAATATCCGCTCTCACAGTCCAATCCTCTCCAGCACTGGACATGTAGTTAATGAGTTTGAGTGCCACTCACTCTTACCAATTTCGGTGCTAATACTCCTCCAATGACTCTAGAAATCTCATAGTCTGTCAAGGCCGAGCCATTAAAGAGCAACCCCCCTCCCCCTCTCAAGCAAGGTCATCATTCATCTATCATTCTATCAACTCAAAGGGTAGAAATATTATTCAATCTAAGGTTCAAGCCTCGTTTAATCCAAATAGTACTAATTCCATCTACTTTAGTCATCAATACACTTATCTTAGGACTTAAAGACTATCATTAGGGAACAATTTCATAGATACATTGTGAGAGTTATTTATGGAGACTCCAAAGACTATCAAGTCTTATAAATCTAGTATCATTCTCACATTTACAATCACCATCTCTATCAACATTCTTAATCAAGACTATAGACTCAATCGCTAAATTCATTCATGCAATCTTTAATAAAACAATAGGCAGGGTTTATATAATAACTCATGTAACACATTCAATTCAAGAAAACAAGTTTTATGATGATCATCAACATGTGAAAATACATACATTTAATATTGTTTTCAAGAATAAAATCAAGAAAATCATTCATATAGACTCAAGAAACTCCAATCAACCATTTAAGACCTCCTATGGGGCACATGAGATGACAATCTCATGTTTTCGTTTAGCCTTACATACATGGGGTTTGAAGAATCCTCAATCTTCCTACATGAATTGGCCCTAAACTCGAAACCCTCCTCTCTTCTTCTTCTACATCTCTCAGAATATAGTTTAGACCTAAGAAAAAAAGGGTTATAAAATCCTTTCGAATGTATATAGTCTTAAATACTCATTTTGGTACTTTAGAATATATTGGGAAGGACACAAATGCCATTCGCGAAGTTAAAAGGTGAAAGTTGAATTCCTACACACTGGTGCGCGTCTGTTTTGTGATTTTTCACAAAAATCAGCTCCATCAAAATTTTGAAGAAGGAAACTAGGTGTGGTTCAGCATCCCAGGCACATCGCAACCTAGAGTTGGCTTTCTTTGGAAAAAATAGTTCACATTTTTTTTGCGTTAAAGTCAAGTTGAGACTATTTTTCAACATGATTTCCTGTGCTAATCACAAATCCAGTCTCGAATTTTCCATCGGAGCTTTGGAAAATGCATTGTGCGCATGAAATATTTTAGGGGCATTTCGATAAATATTCATGGGGTGTTACATGCAAAGGCTAAGGTAGACCTGCTGGGTAGCTCTTCATGGAGAGAAAATGAACTCTTCATGGAGTGAAAATGAACTCCTCATGGAGATAAAATGAAGAAAATAGAGTGGGTAGCTCACACATGGGTCTTGTTCGTTGTTCTTCTTTGTAGAGAAAATTCCTAACTCACCTTCTCCCTTTTCCTCATTCACTATATTAAAAGAATCAACTTACTTTAAAGAAATTAGTGAATAATATCAAAGCAAAAATATGATGATTTATATTAAGACATGCGAAATTCGAGAATAAAATTACCAAATTTCACAATTAGGTCCAAAGAACCTAAGTTACTTGAACTCTTTACTTTGAGTACTGCAACCAAGTTGACATGACATAGGCGTGGGATCAATATAGGATACAGTCAAACGATATTGCAAACTTTGATCAGAATAGATAAGGAAATCTGAGACAGATATATTGATATTTATTCAAACTTAATAAGAAATAATAGAGAGATGCATCTATACTTTATAATAGTTACAGAATCAAACTTCATGCATTACTTTCCTTCCAAATAATCAGCCATAATTTAGATATTTTTATAAGTATAATTTGTATATTTGAATTATTTTCACCCAAATCCTCACACACATATTGGTATCTAAATTTGACCATTGAATCATAAAATTTAGATCACAAAGAATTTTATATCTAGATTTGCATCCTTATCGAACATCCAAATGTGAGCAACAAAGAAACCTAATTGCTCTAGTATTCAAAAATTAACGAATTAAAGCAAAGTTGTCATAACTTAATTAATACTTTTGGTTTTAATTAAAGAAATGAATGGCTTAAAATTAAGTTATTTGTAACAATTTCATATGGATGCACCTTTTGCAAAGCAATGGAGTATAACTATTTTCTACACAATAGGTACTTTATGACAACCTAAAAGAGGAAGGGGATTCGTTAGTGTTGAAGAAGGACAACAACTAAACTCAAACAGATGAAAGAGTAAGGAATCTTCACTGAGTCAGTATTATATAGTTATATAATGAACAAAATTTATCAGAGGCACAGAAGGAGGATCGGTCATGGAAGATAATCTAGAAATCAAAGATTTTCCTTGCATAAATGTGGACAGTGTGTAAAGAAAGTAAAGGAGATGTTTGAAGATGAGCAGCGCAATGATGGATAGATGTTCAAGTTGTAATTTATACTAATACCCTTGAATGAGACTTCATATTTTGATGTAAGCATACCTAGGAATATGTATATAACTGTTACCACTCTAAAAAAAATAGAATGTTTTTTGTACGGTTGCTAGATAAATTTATAACCACAACACACAAATGTGTTAAAGACAAACCTCTCAAACAAATGTGTTATTCCCACAAATAAGACTGTTTCTGTTTATAGGGAAAAACCATCCTAAATAACGTGAGATTCAAATCTTACTTTTATGAAATAATGAATACTAATAACTAATTAGGAAAGTTTTAAACTAGAAAAGCTTATTAAATTAATTCAAACTTCTTCCCTAACAAAATAAAGTGGTGAATGCAGCGTCACTTATCAAAGAAGTGGGAAAATGGATTGATGTGTGGTGGAGTGTACAATTTCAAATCTATGAGCACGCAATAGCAGAATGCATGTACTGCTGTATGTATTATGTCATTTGCAAATTTAAGAAGAATTATTGGGTTTGAATTTTTTATAGGACTCAAGAAGAGGAATTCTTGGTTGAAAAATGTTGCTGGAAAACTAGCAGTTTCTTGAAATGGTTGAAAATTCATTTTACTGTGAAATCTTCATGTCTTCTTCAATTTGAAGGTGTTACCTATATATTTAGATAAAAGAAATATGAAACAACATACTAGTATAATTAGAACAGAATGATGTGAAAAATTTTCTTACCGGATACTAGTGTAGAACATTTGTCATGTCTATTACCGCCTAGATATGGTTTTTACATATTAGGTAATAATGTATCCACAACAAACTATCAGTTAATCAGGAATCATATAATTAAAAACTAATTTAATGATATGATGAGATTGAATATGGTGAAAGGATAAAGAGTAATTGGTTCGTTGGATAAACGAAGCCAAAGAAGATAAAATGGGTAACTTTTCCCATCGCCTGTTGTTTGCTTGTGAGCATATGTCTACATGGGGTCCAGGTGGCATTGATTTTCTTCACCCTAAAAAGCAACAGTGACAGAAAAGCTTACTTTTACCTATATATGATAATGTATGTTATTCTTTCCTTTATCTGAAAGATTTCTCCTTTCATGATAATTAGAAGTTTGCCATTTTTTGTCGCCATTTTTTAGTATGGACCTTCATATCTTGCTGGTTTAGATTAAAACTTAGTGTTCTTTTTTCATTTTACAGGCTTGAGAAATTTAATGATATTTTACTTCAACAGAATGGTTCGAGCATTGACATGAATTACCCGTTGTTTCACACGACTGACTTATTATCTATTGAAGAAAGAAAATGTGTTCCAAGAAGGCTATCAAGGTATGATTTGAAGCTTTTGTATTATTTTCATGAGTACGGAGGCTGTCAAGGTATGATTTGAAGATTCTGTATTGTTCTCATGAGTACTATTCTCTACACTCCCATATTAATGGCTCAAGTAGTAAGCATATAATGGTTTAAAAGCTATAAGATTCAAATGGACATAAAACAATGGTACCATAACATATAACTATATATTTTCTGCTAACTAGTTCGCTGTTAAACATTCTAGGCTGTGATAGATTGAAAATCTTATACTGACAACGAAGGATAAGTATAGAGGAAGAAGATTGTGGTTGGTTGATAGCTAGGCACTAGCTAAATATACCTGAAGTATTGATGAATCCTCTTAGCATTTAATTCAAGAGGATGATCTTTCGCGGGCATGTGTTTCACCTGTGTTAATGAGTTAACATTTAGAAATAACAACAAGATTTAATACAATAACAACAACATACCCAATTTGATCCCACAAATGGTGTTTGGAGAGGACTGTGTCATGCCTCGAGCCTACACCTTGGACGTGACTGGCACTTGGAAACCATTTTTGGCCCCAAGAAAACTATTTGGCCAACCTGACTTACTTAGTGAAAGACTTAAGCACCATAAATGAACTAGAATAGGCACAATGAAACATGCATGTCAAGTCTTGTAGCATAATCATGAAAACTCAAAGTGCTAAGATATGTGAAACTGAAATCAATAGTTTTAAAATAACTCAAGGAAATAACTAAACACTATTTAATTGGTCTATGAAGCCTTAAGAAAGAAATTAGATTCTCTTGAAACTACAATATGGTTATTCTTTTGTGCATCAAACCTGTGAAAGCTTGATAAACTTCTATGTAAAACTAGTTGAAGGGATATACCAAGTCAATAATGGGAAAAATAATATGAGGAACAAAATTCATCAGAGGCACACAAGGAGAATTGGTCATGGAAGATAATCTAGAAATCAAAGATTTCCTTGAATAAATGTGGACAGTGTGTAAAGAAAGTAAAGGAGATGTTTGAAGATGAGCAACGTAATGATGGATAGACATTCAAGTTGTAATTTGTAATAATACCTTTGAATGGGACTTCATATTTTGAAGTACGCATACCTAGGAATATGTACATAACTATTACCATTCTAAAAAAAAAGAATATTTTTTGTAAGGTTGCTAGATAAATTCATAACCACCACACACAAATGTGTCAAAGACAAACCTCTCAAATAATATTAGTAATTATGTTATTCCCACAAATAAGACCGTCTCTGTTTATAGGGAAAAACCATCCTAAATAACATGAGATTCAAATCTTACTTTTATGAAATAATGAATACTAATACCTAATTAGGAAACTTTTAAACTAGGAAAGCTTATTAAATTAATTCGAACTTCTTCCCTAACAAAATAATGTGGTAAATGCAACGTTTCTTATGGAAAGAGTAGGTAAATGGATTGATGTGTGAAGGGAGTTTGCAATTTCAAATCTACAACGAACATTACCCCAATGCCTCAAAGGCTCCCGCCCATTGCGGGGTAAGGGGGGTCGAATGTATGCAGCCTGACCCCTATGTTTAAAAACATAGCGCGACTTTCAAATCTATGAGCACGAAATAGTAGAATGGGTGTACTATTGTGGGTGTTATTATATTTGAAAATTTAAGAATAATTATGGGCTTGAATTTTCTATAGTACTCAAGAAGAGGAATTCTCGGTTGAAAAATATTGCTGGAAAAATAGTAGTTACTTGAAATGGCTGAAAATTCATTTTACTGCAAAATCTTCATATCTTTGTCAAGTTGAAGGTGTTACCTATATATTAAGCTAAAAGAAATATAAAACAATATCCTAGTACAATTAGAACAGAATGATGTGAAAAAATTTCTTACTAGATAATAGTGTAGAACATTTGACATGTTTATTACCGCCTTGATATGGTTTTTAAGTATTAGGTCATAATGCATCCACAAAAAACTGTCAGTTAATCTGGCATCATATAATAAAAAACTAATCTAATGATATGACAAGATTGAATCTGGTGAAATGATAAAGAGTAATTGGTTCGTTGGATAAACAAAGCCAAAGACGATCAAATGGATAACTTCTCCCATCACCTATTGTTTGCTCGTGAGGATACGGCTACATGGATTCCTGTTGGCGTTGATTTTCCTCACCCTAAAAAGCAACAATGACAGAAAATCTTACTTTTGCCTATATAGGATAACATATGTCATTCTTTCCTTTATCTGAAATGTTTCTCCTTTCATGATAATTAGGAGTTTGCCATTTTTTGTCGCCATTTTTTAATATGGACCTTGACCTCTTGCTGGTTTAGAGGCTTGAGAAATTTAATGACATTTTACTTCAAGAGAATGGTTCAAGCATTGACATGAATTACCCATTGTTTCACATGACTGACTTATGATCTATTGAAGAAAGAAATGTATTTCAGGGAGGTTGTCAAGGTATGATTTGAAGCTTTTGTATTATTCATGAGTATGGAGGCTGTCAATGTATGATTTGAAGCTTCGGTATTATTCTCATGAGTACTATTCTCTACACTCCCATATTAATGGCTCAAGTAGTAAGCATATAATGGTTCAAAAGCTATAAGATTCAAATGGACATAAAACATGGTACCATAATATATAACCATATATTTTCTACTAACTAAGTCACTATTAAACATTCCAGGTTGTGATGGATGGAAAAGTTTATACTGACAGCGAAGGATAAGCATAGAGGAAGAAGATTGTGGTTGGTTAATAGCTAGGCACTAGCTAAATATACTTGAAGTATCGATGAATCCTCTTAGCATTTAATTCCTGAGGATGATCTTTCCTGGGCATGTGTTTCACCTGTATTAATGAGTTAACATTTAGAAATAACGACAAGATTTAATACAATAATAACAACATACCCAATTTGATACCATAAATGGAGTTTGGAGAGGACAGTGTCATGTCTCGAGCCTACACATTGAAAGGGACTAGCACTTGAAAACCATTTTTGCCCCAAGAGAACTATTTGGCCAGCCTGATTTAATCAGTAAAAGACTTAAGAACCATAAATGAACTAGAATAGACATAATGAAACATGCATGTCAAGTCTTGTATCATAATCATGAAAACTCGAAGTGCTAAGATATGTGAAACTTAAATCAATAGTTTTAAAATAACTCAAGGAAATAACTAAACACTATCTAATCGGTCTATGAATCCTTAAGAAAGAAATCAGATTCTCTTGAAACTACAATATGGTTATCCCTTTGTGCATCAAACCTGTGAAAGCTTGATACACATTTATGTAAAACTGGCTGAAGGGATATGCCAAGTCACTAATGGCAAAAATCATATAACACTGAGTGAGTACTCAATTTTTCCCCCTTAATCTATAAAATATGGTTGAATTGAAGACTGTAACCCTATCAATTGCACTATGTAGTGAGTACCAATGTGTAATTACACTATGTAGTTACGAGCAATTCACACCTCCACTGTGAATTTAATAGTGTAACCCTATTAATTACACTAAATTACCTTTTGACGAAATAATTACACGTTCAACCAAATAGGCCAGATAATGTAATTACACCCAATTACACTTATTAATTTACTAAGGTGTCCTTCTAAACCGACTCTATCATTATTAATAAGCTTAGTTTAGTAAAACATACTTCTAAGTAAAACTGGCTGAAGGGACATTTCACGTCAATAATGGCCAAAATAATATGAAACTAAGTGAGTACTCAATCCCCTCGCCCCCTCCCCCCGCCTTAATCTATTAAAAATGGTCAGATTTTATTTTAGTTATACATGCTATCTTTCTTTATAATTTGGTTGGTTATCATGTAAACTTTGTTCAACTAAAAGGGTGTTCGTAATCTGCTTCTTGCAAATTGTATTGTGGATCTTGTTGTTTTTTGGGTAATTCTTTTACTTGTGCTTTACTATGTGTTATGATGGTCAATTTTTAGTGTTCTCAATAATGTTGCATCCTTGGTATTGATCTTGAGTGTACCATGAAGGTTGCTAAGAAAGTGGCCAAAGAAGAGCTAGACTCTACATCTTTCCTCGTCGGGTATCTTACACATCATGTAGAAGCAAATAAAATTAACGAGATTTTGTCTGTATAATAAAGTTTCTATAGCTACATAATATCTCTTGGATGAATGTCTAAAAGTTAATTTAATTAGTAAAATGTTAGGTGGATTCAAATTTTTGATCAATTTTGTAAATTAAATCAAAGGTTCTACATATTATTTGATTTTCCTTGCAACCTGATTTAGGCATTGAAAAAATATCAATTGTTGATTGGCTTCTATCAGGGAAATGGAACTCAAAAGATGTTTTTGAAGGACCCTAAAGTACTCTTCTTTTCGGTGCATAGGAACAGATGAAAGTGCCACTTGTTTTCATAATCAACTTATTTAGATTCTGAAGTCCTCAAGTAATAGAGAATAACCATAAAGTTTATACAAGCAACGCAGAAAAAGTTTGAGCCAAAATTCTCTTCTCAAAACTCAACATTATTTTTATTTAAAGTACCAGATGTGATGGATAAAAACAAATAGCGCTTACATACCTATGCACAGAAAAGAATACTTGAGGGTTCTTCCAAAAAATCTTTTGGGTGCCATTTCCATGATGTACATCCCAATCACCAATTAAAAAAAATTTCAATCCCTAAATCAGGTTGCATGTAAATTAAGTAGATAATATATTAGAACCTTTGATTTAATGTACAATATTGTTCAAAGATTTAAATCTACCTAATGTTTCAATAATTAAATTGACTCTTACTCTTTTATCAAAGAGATATTGTGTACTATAGCAATATTGTTGAGCAGACAAAATTTCATTGGTTTCTTTTTCTGCATGATGTCCAGGAGGCCTGACGATGACAAATATGGAGTCGAGTACTCCTTCGGCAACTTTCTCAGCAATCTATATTATACACTCAGGATCAAAGCTTTAAAGAATATCATGGATGTAGCAATAGTGAGAGAACATTGACAACTGATCATCACAATGTGTAGTAAAACACAAATAAAAGAATTATGCAAGAAACAAGATCTAGAGGCATAGCCTGGACAATGCCAAGAAAGGTTGCTGACACTCTTTTTAGCTAGGAAAGAGCGGGAAATGGAGAGAGATGGAGGATTATCCCATCATGTATTTGGAAGGAAAGAAATGATAGATATATTTGAGAACTAGAGGAGTTTAGTACAACATATTAAGCTAAATTGCATTTTGCTTTTCTATTTTTGGTGGAGCAAACTGTATTAAAGTGAAACTGCAATAATACTAGGCACTATTTAGGATTGGTTTCATATCTGGTATATTCTATATCTATTCTATTCGTAAATTGGTTTTTTTGTACTACTGCCTAAGTACTGGTATTAATACAAAGTTACCTTTAAAATAACAATTGCTCGTACTCTTTCATCCAAGAGATTTGTGTTGCCATACAAATAAGCAGATTGTTATAAAAAAAAAAAAGAAGTGTTCAACACTTAAAATGAAGGATAATATGGAACATCATAGTAGTAGTGAATATCTACATGGATAGAAAGTTCTACTGATATTTATTTGTAGTTGTGATGATAAATTCTCCCAACTGTTAACTTGAATAGGCTTTAGCTTCACTAACCTCCCTATCAATTGCCTTTTGCTTTCGTAATATATATTCTTTGTTATTAATAGAAGATACTAATATGATTACATTACAAGGAAGTTGCATTGTAAAGGAAAAATAATACTCCCTCTGCCAATTTTATGTGGCACCCTTTTTATTTTAGTTCGTCCCGAAAAGAATATCACCTTACTACAATTAGAAATAATTTAACTTTAAAATTCATATTTTACCCTTAACGAAATGAATCTTAGCCACAAAAATATTTAAGAATATTTAAATCACAAGCTTCAAAATTCTCCCTTTCTTTCTTAAACATCAGTCAAGGTAGAGGGTGCCACACAAAATGGATGAAGGGAAAGCCCAGTGCACTAAAACTCTAGGAGTGCGTAGGGTCCAGGGAAGGGCCCAACTACAAAAATCTATTGTACGCAGTCTTACCTTATATTTCTATTAGAAGTTATTTCTAAGGCTTGAACTCGCGACCTCCTAGTAACATCTAAGTAACATTACCAGTTTTATTATGTGTAATTAATCTAAATACTTGTTCGAGTAACATAATGGAAGCCTTTGCATAATTAGCAAAATTGTTTCCACATGATGAGGAGGTTAGGGGTTTCAGTGGTGGAAACAACCTCTTATAGAAATTTATGGTAAGAATGCATAGTACATCTTGTATATCTTTCCGCAAACCACTCTAAAACTGCCTCCTTTAACAACATTCCCCTTAATACACTCCAAATTTCATTCTCAAGTCTCATTCCTCACTAACAAACACTTTAATATATTACCCAATAGGTGGCGGCATGGTAATATCAATGATGATATCACTCACCGCATTGGAGTAGAATGGATGAAATAGAGGCTTGCCTTTTAAGATAAGAAAATACCACATAAATTTAATGGTAAGTTTTACATAATGGTAGTTAATCCGTCTTTGCTATATAAAATGGAGCTAGTCAAAAACTCGCAATGTTTAGAAGATGAAGGTTGTGGAGTTAAGGATGTTAGATAGATGTGTGGACATACAAGGTGTAACAACCCCAAAAAGTGTCTGAAAATATACCTCGGAAGTGCCCAGAATTGTATTTTCCATATATCTCAAAATATATGTGTTATTTTGGAAATCCAACATCATATTCTTGTTCAGGGGACCAAATTAGGGGTAAAGGATCTAATCCTGATTATAGAGCGAACGATTCACAATTTTGAATTTTAAAGTTGTAATTTCCAGTGGCTACTGCGCGACATTGGCGCGACACGCACTGCATTTATTCTAGTGACAGTTTTTAGTTGCGGTCCAAGACTTTTAAGACTTGGACCTAAGTGTTCCCACATGAGAAAATCCCTATACTTAGCCATATTTTGCCTTTATAACATACAAGACATTCCCTAATTCTCACTCTAAGGATTTCCTCTTAAGTTTCAAGTCTCCATCTCCAATCTTCATGAAGTTCATCTCCAAAGCTAAGGTATGTGGTTTTGTTTAATTGGTTCCTTTCAGACATGATGCCCAAGATTCCTTTTCAAAACTTTTTCATGATTTAAAGTTGACTACTCATTGGTCTTACTTATTATGAAAATCACTGCACACTATGTTGGGGTTTAAAAGATTGTGAGTGTTTTACTACGTTTTGGCTATGAATCTAAGGTCTATTGTATGATTTGATGAAGGTTCTTGATGTATATTGTTTGAGAGTGTTACCAAGTATCTATTTATACTTTTACATTGGATTTTCTAGCATGATGACACTCTTGAATTGAATCGTTTTATACTAGTACTACATTGCCTCTAAGTGTTTGATAAAATTTTCAATTATGGTTTCATGACAATCGAAGGTCCAATGCATATCATATGAGTTGAATGATGAAATGATGATGGAATGATTATTAAAGTAATGTATGTATATGATGACTATATGATGATGATAGGAATGTTTATATGAGTTGCATTCATTAAGAAGTATCTATGGTATTACAAGTAGATTGTTGGGTTTCCTTGTTTGTTATGCTCTTAAAAAAATAGAGAAAGTCTTCCCTTGTTATTTGAAATGTATTATCTTGATGAGCTGGTTCTATGATCCCTACCAAAAAGGTCTTGCCGTAAGGTAGAAAGACTAATGGTTCCTACAGAAAAGATCATATCATAAGGTATGGACACCTTATCGAAATGTCCATGTCATAAGGTAAAATAACTAATGGTTCCTAACAAAAAGATCATATCATAAGGTATGGACACCCTATCGAAAAGGCCATGCCATAAGGTAGAATAACTAATGGTTTCCACCAAAAGGATTATATCATAAAGTGTGGATATTCTATTGAAAAGGCCATGTCGTAAGGTAGATGAATCACATTTCCTACCCAAAAGATTTTATCACAAAGTAGAGGATGTCTTATACTACCCACCAAAAAGGCTATGTCGTACAGTAGGGCTATTAGTAACACTCACCAAAATGGTTATACAGTAAGGTACGTGGGGGTCATTAGGTCCATTTCATGAAGAATGGTAAGTAAGGTTTTAGTATGTATTTCATATTGAGTTTACAATCCTTGATTGTGATTTACAAGCAAGTTTTACGCTAAGGTTTGTTCATGCATGCCATGTTGCTAATGTACTATCTCTTTCTATGATTATACATTTTAATTATTGCCTATCTCTTATTGTATTGTATCCTACATACTTAGTATATTCCAATGTACTAACACATACTCTATGCCTATATGATATCACAATGTAGGAACCGGAGTCCCGCTTGAGCATCTCCATCCATGTTGCTAGTATGATTTCACTCAAGCTTGTTGGTGAGTCCTCCATTTCAAGGAAATTGCTTATGATCTCGTACTATGTTCTAACTATCTTTCTTATATATACATCACCTATTAGGGTGAGCTCGATTGCTTGTCTTGGCCCCCTCTTTTATCTTTATAGTAGAGGTGTTGTTGTACATGTTATGTATCTATGCTATAATCCTTGACTCTCTTATTCTTTGATATTAAGATATGGAAGTTTACCTTTATTCCTATTCCCCTTGTTTATACTTATCTCTCATTGTCATCTTAATTGATTTTGCGACCAAAGATGTGTAATGATATGCTATGACACTTATTTGGGGTTCCTTCGGGTTCCTGATTCGCCGGTCATGTCTAGGCCCTATGCTTTGGTCATGACAAATATGGTATCAGAGCACTAGGTTATTATATCCTCGGAGCCGAAGAAATCGCATTGATTTGAATCTTGTTCATGGTTGTGTTGTGCACCACAACTATGAGCAAGAGGCTACGAGGCGTTTTAGGAAATGTTTTACTTCTTCATGTTCTAAGTCGTGTTATAGAGTTTAAGTAAAGTTTCCCTCCCTAATAATTGTTCTTTGCCATGCTAGTTGATCATGCCTAACACCAGAGGAAGAAGCGCTCGTGCTCTCGAGGGACAACCGGCTAATGGAGAGCTTTGGGAAGCTCTCACTTTGCTCGCACAAGTTGTGGCCAACCAAGCCAATCTAAGGGCCCAAGCCCCTTATGCTCCTATACTGGCTTCTCAGGTGAGAGACTACATAAGGATGAGCCCACCGGATTTCTATAGGTCAAGGGTGGATTAAGACCCACAAGAGTTTATTGATGAGACTTATAAGGTATTAGCCATCATGGATGTCAGATCAGAAGATAAGGTGGAGTTGGTGGCCTACCAACTTAAAGGGGTAGCATAAGCATGGTACAATTAATGAAGGTAAGAGAAGGGAGTCAACAATGTGGTTCTATGGGAAGTGTTCAAGGCGTCCTTTCTTAATCAGTTCTTTCCTCTTGAGCTTAGGGAAGCCAAATTGGTAGAATTCATGAATTTGGGACTAGAGTCAATGAGTGTGAGAGAGTATGCCCTCAAGTTCAACCAACTCTCTAAGTTTGTTGTTTACTTGGTTACCAACTGAAGGGCTAGGATGAAGAAGTTTGTGATAGGTGTTTCTGACTTGGTAAATGAAGAATGTCGGTCTACTATGTTGATTAATGATATGGATTTATCCTGCCTCATAATTTATGCTAAACAAATGGAGGAGTATAAGTTGAGGAAAAGAAGGGTTAATGTGGCCAAGAGGGCTTGACTTGATGGTTGCTCCCAAGGTCTAGAGTTCGATGATGCTCTAATCAAGAGGGTCGCTAAGAATAGGATGTAAAACCCAAGGCCCCAAGGATATAATAGGTGACTTGTCCTAGATGCCCAAAGTGCAGGAGGAAACATGGTGGTGCATGTTGGAAGAACACGGGTGCAAGCTTTGGATGTGGGGAAATGGGCCACAAAATTTTGGATTACTAGTATGCTCAAAACAATAGCAAAGATAGTCATGTTGATCAAGGGATACTCCAAGACGTAAGTGGTTCTATGCTCTTCAAAGGCGGCAAGAGGTAGATAAGGCACACAATGATGCAACCGATATGTCAAAGTTTCCTTAACTTAAAAGTGTATGCATTATTGGGTATGGGTGTCATTATTCCCTTCATTATTCTTTTGTTAATTATGGCTATCTTGTGTGTGTCCTAAGTTTCAATGTGAATCTCTTTGTGATTACTAGTTTGTTAATTCTATTGTTGCTAGAAGGTTCGTAAGTATTGTTCCATGGTCATGTGGTGTCTTGGTCATGCCTTGTGAGTTTGTTGGATAGGATGCGGTGATTTTGAGATCATACTTTGAGAGGATTGTTTGCATGATGTTGTGTCTCCATTGATGTTAGGGCCCATAGAGTTAGATTTCAATTCCCTAATCACCCTACTTTGAGTGGTAGAGGAGGGGTAAGTCCATCTCTTGTTTTAGGGTACAATTGATCTCTAAAGGATTGCATTTATCATCTTGTAAGAGTTAGGGGTGTTGAGCCTAAGTTATTTCTATTAAGTTATTTCTGGTGACCATTGAGCTATTGAATGTCCTTTGCGGTACGTTTGAATTTGGGTTGGTGTCTTTTGGTTGACTTGTGCACTAATCATGTCTATAGGTCTTATAAATAGGGTCTTTAATACCTACCTTGTTATGTTTGTGGTGGTTCTTGGTGATGATGTGTTGATTGCTTCTGAAAGTGGGGAGAACTAGTGAATCGTTTAACAGTGATATTGTGAATTCGGAGGAGGTGAGGTTGAGAGTGGTGGTGTAAGGGCTTTTATGGTTTCGCATCTTATATGGTTGAAGGGGTCTGGTAAAATAAGGCATTGATTTACATCTTGATAGAGTTGGAGGTCTTTGTGAGGGATGTTGGAGTGTAGGTTATTTCGCAAGTGGGAATGGTGACGTTTGGTACTAAGTGGTTTGTGTGTGTGTTAAAGTTCATTGACAAAGATAGCTCCGAGAGTCACTATTCCTTTCATTATTCCTTGTTGCTAGTGAGACTTGGCTCTGTGGGTCTATTGGTGCTATAATGGCTTATAAAGGTTGCTCCATGTTCTTATTACATAAAATTTTATCTTATGATTTTGGTGGAATTTGGTTTGATGGATTGGAGGTCTTGAGGTGGTTTATGGTACCAAGTGGGTTATGTATGATTAAGGTTGACAAATGATTTTAGAGTTGTGAGTCTTTATAGAATGTGAAGGGAGGTTGGTAAAGTTGCATAAGGGTGGATCAACCTAGGTATATGGTTATGGTTTGTCTGGTTCTTCACGCTTTTAGGTTTAAGGGATGTGTTGATGGGTCTAGCACCAAAGAACTCCTTGAGGTTGTGGCTATTGTGGGGGATAAGTCTAGGAAGAGGTCCCGGTGGAGGCATGGGATGGAATGGTGAAAGAGGTTGATCGATAAGGATGTGGTGTTCGTTAAAGCTCCTTGGAGGATTCTTCTAGTTGAAGGTGTCTCTCGAAGAGGAGGCATGGAGAAACAATATCCATATCTCTTTCATTTCTATTCAAGCTTACGATGACATGTCAAGTCCTTTCATGATTCCAAGCCTCCTATTCAGCCCCTAGTCATTTGCATGCGTCCATATTTGTGTTAACAAGTTCATGAGGACTTTTGACACTTACGTTGATGATTTGAAAATTGTGTTCGAAATGTATTGTTGCCTTCTTGTTGGGGCTGATTTACTCATGAGTACTCTTCTCATATACGGTTCTTTGACATTCGGGGACAAATATTCCCAAGGGAGAGATATTGTAACGACCCTAAAAAGTGCCCGAAAATGTGCCTTAGAAGTGCCCGAAATGTAGTTTCCATATATCTCAAAATCCATGTGTTATTTCCAAAATCGAACCTCATATTCTTATTTAGGGGGTCAAATTTAGGAGGAAAAGCATCTAACCCCGATTTTAGAGTGAACGATTCATAGTTTCGAATTTCAAAATTGCAGTTTCCAGTGGCTATTGCATGACAATGCCGCAACGCACCTTGCCTTTATTCTGGTGCCAGGTTTTGGTTGCGATCGAAGATTTTTAAGTCCTGTAGCTATGTGTTCCCACACGAGAAAATACCTATACTTAGCCATATTTTGCCTTCATATCATACAAGACATTCCTCAATACTCACTCAAACACTTAGTCTTATATTTTTCTCAAAATTCAAGTCCCAAAACACTCTCTCGATCTATGGATTTCCTCTCAAGCTTCAAGTCTCCATTTCCAATCTTCCTCAAGTTCATCTCCAAAGCTAAGGTATATGGTTTTCTTTTATGGTTCCTTTCGCCCATGCTGCCGAAGCTTCCTTTTTTAAAAATTAGCATGATTTAAAGTTGATTTACTCATTGGTCTTATTTATTATGAAAGTCACTAAACTATGTTGGGGTTTAAGAAATTGTGACTATTTTTCTATATTTTGGCTATGAATCTAAGGTCTATTGTGTGATTTGATGAAGGGTTTTGATGAATATTTCTTGAGGGTGTTACCAAGTATCTATTGATGGTTTTAGATTGGATTTTCTAGCATTATGACACTCTTGAATTGAATGATTTTATACTATCACTACACACCCTCTAAGTGCTTGATAAAAATTTTCAGTTATGGTTTCTTGAGGAATTGAAGGTCTAATGCATGTCTTATGAGTTGAATGACTAAATGATGATGAAAGTGGTCTATGTATATGGTGACTATATGATGATGATAGGAATGTTTATATGAGTTCCATTCATGAAGAAGTATATATGGTATTACAAGTAGATTGTTGGGTTTCCATGTTTGTTGTGCTCTTGAGAAAATAGAAAAGATCTTCCCTTGCTATTTGAAATGTAATATTATGATGAGATAGTTCAATGATCCCTACCCAAAAAGTCATGTCGTAAGGTAGAAAGACTAATGGTTTCTGCTGAAAAGATCATATCGTAAGGTATGGATACCCTACCAAAAAGGCCATGCCATAAGGTAGAATAACTAATAGTTCCCACTGAAAAGATCATATTGTAAGGTATGGACACCCTATTGAAAAGGCCATGCCGTAAGAAAGAATAACTATTGGTTTCCATTTAAAAGATTATATCATAAGGTGTGGACTTTCTATCGAAAAGTCCATACAGTAAAGTAAACTAAATCACGACTCCTATCCAAAAGACATTATCGTAAAGTAGGGGACGTCTTATACTACCCACCAAAAATAACTAATAGTTCCCACTGAAAAGATCATATTATAAGGTATAGACACCCTATTGAAAAGGTCATGTCGTAAGAAAGAATAACTACTGGTTTCCACTGAAAAGATTATATCATAAGGTGTGGACTTTCTATCGAAAAGTCCATGCGGTAAAGTAAAATGAATCACGACTCCTATCCAAAAGACATTATCGTAAAGTACGGGACGTCTTATACTACCCACCCAAAAGGCTATGCCGTATGGTAGGCGTATTGGTAAAACTCAGAACAAAGGTTATATTGTAAGGTGATTGGGAGCCATTGGTCCATTTCATAAAGATCGGTAAGAAAGGTTTGAGTATGTATTTCATATTTGTCACGACCCAACCCAGGGGCCGTGAATGGTGCCGATAGGACACCGAGACAAACACTTATACTGAATCTCCACTTATG
>JAOTQJ010165993.1:33978-129012 GCA_025642045.1 Solanum sejunctum | reverse complement strand
GAGGATTCTATCTTAATTGGTTGGATGAAATATGAAGTAAGACTTATTTTATAACAATATATAGGTTGTTAGTCATGTAATTAAGTTTCTTCACCACCTTTACAGTCCACAAAAATGAGTTGTTATACAACGTCATACTTTTACTTTTAAAAGAAACTTGGAAGCTGAAAATTATAATGTGTTGATCCACGACCATAAACCTGTTTTGGGACTGTTTCTGGACTATATTAAGTCTAATTTTATGTGGTAAAAGTGTTGGAAACAATTTAGGAAAATATAAGACAAGCTTGGGATTTGTTGACGTCGAAGTGTGGTTAATGGATATAGCGTTATGCTGGTTGTTTGTATGGTGTGAAGAATTGTTATGTGTTGGGTTGTGTGGACTGTTTTAGAATTGATAAGAGTTTAAAAATAATATATACATGACATGTACATATGAATAGTTGTAAGAAAATACGTTTGTAAGCATAAAGATTGAAGAATCATCTTTGCATCGTTATTTGAGAGCTTGCTGTCCGGGTGGTCATTTTTGTGATATTGGACCACCTAGAAGTGTTGTGTTAATGCTCATACTAGTCTTATTAATTAATATACTATAGATAAATATTTGAGGGAAATCACAACGATTCCAAATTAGTAACAAGGTCATACAACGAGGTATGTAAGGTTACTTGATTTCGTATCATTTGGCATGAAACATAGATCCCTTGGTAAGTAAAGGTATTTAGCTATTCCTACATGTCGAGCAGCCATATGTCCACTCTCCTACATATTCATATGCTCTTATATATATAGTTACCTTCCAATTTACATACATAATTGGATACTAAGTACATGAGTTCTTGTTGCTAAATAAAGTTCATGAGTTGCTTTAATTCATACGTACTCCATAGTCTATGTAACATACTCTCTTCATTTCAATATTGTATTATGTGATTATTTGCATGAAACATGTTGTATATACAGCCTTATAGCTCTAATATTATGACCACCAAAAGAATAATCTCAAAGTTAATATAAAGATAAAGTATACAGTTTTGATAGGTGGTAGCCCGAGGGGGTAGAAGTAACACATAGGAAAGGGATGATCCTATCACGGGTGGTAGCCCGAGGGGGTTAACAAAGAATCTAGCAAAGGAATGATCCTAATATCCCGAGGGGTGGAAGAATCACCTAGTCAGGGAAATATTTTATTTAGGGGGGGGAGGGGTAGGCCCAGGGGTTAAGGAAAAACCTAGCGAGGGATGAACCCGATACAGTTCACCACTGATCAGTTGGTCATTTACAATACATGATGTGCCCAGATGATACAGTAATATAAAGAACATAAAGTACTTGATTTCAAAGTATAATTAAAGGTGGTCTCTTATTTGCAATTAGTGTATAATTTCATTTGAGTTATATTTCATGTACAATATTTTCTGCCTTACATATTCAGTATATTATCTCATACTGAGTCCCGTGCGTGGGACCTGCATTTTATGCTGTAGGTACAGGTGCTAATAGATCTTCCCAGTAGAGTTTAGGACATTCAATTGCTGTTACCAAGCTCCAGGTTGTTCTGAAGCTTTGTGCTTATTTTGAGTTTATATGTTTGCATTATACCGTTAATTCAGATGGGGTCTGTCCCGAATATTTATGGATATTTTCTCTCAACTAGAGGCTTTGTAGACTATGTAAATTAAAGTATGGTCATGTCTTATACATTAGACACCGTGGCCCTAATGGCCTAGCTATACGTATCTCCTTTTAGATTATTACCATTTATGTTCTTAGAAGAATGTCAAACATAGAAATTCCTTATAACATGTACACAAAGCGCATATATAAAGGTTGGTTCTCCCGAGCCTTATCCGCAATGGGTGCCAGTCCGCCCTAACGTGACCTTGGGGTGTGACAAGAAGAGTGTGAGGAGAGCTTCCAAAATCTCAAATATTTGTTATATACAAATCCAATTTCGATATCGCAGAGGAGGGTGTTGATTTCACACTCTTTAATGATGCATTTGGAGTTGGTTTGGGTGGAGTTTTGATCCATAAATGGAAAGGTGATAGCTTATGCTTCTAAGAAATTGAAGGTTTATGATAAGAACTATCCTATCCATAACTCAGAGTTGGCGATGATTATTCTTATGTTGAATCTATGGAGGCACTATCTATATAGTGTACATTGTGACATCTTCAATGATTATCGCAGTTTGTAATATATCTTCAGCTAGAAGGACCTAAATTTGAGGCAAAAAAAGTTTATTGAGCTTCTAAAGGATTATGGAGTGACTATATTATATCACCCAGGGAAGGCCAATGTGGTGGATGATGCTTTGAGCAAGAAAGCCTCCAACTTTGGGAGCCTCGCAACTCTTCAGGTTGTAGAGCGACCATTGGCTAGAGATGTTAAAAAATTGGCCAATAAATTGATAAGAGTGTAGATTGAAGCATCGATGGTTGTACTTTCCTAGTCTACTAGATGTCTGGGGTGATCCATAAACATGGCGTAGCATCGTTAGAGGAATGACTATGTTATTAGTATAATAATTATGGGATTCCAATTGTTCAGTTTTCAAATGAAGGTTGATTATTATGGACAAAGTATGACATAAGTTCATCGAAATCATGACCTCTTCTACGTCTTCTTAGAGTGGATTTAGAGCACGACTGACTATGATGGTGTCTATGTCTGTTTGGTTAGGGATATGGGTTGTACCACTTCTACTACCCATCTTTTCTATGGAAGAAGGTATATTTTTTAGAGAGAGATAAAAGTAATACGAGTATGTATGATAGCCATTCAATGAGATAAAAGTATAGACTATTCGAGCACGAACTTCTCGGAGAATATGATGCACTCTAATGGTGAATCTAGTGGGACTTTTGATGTGGTACTAGTAACATACAATGATAGAGGCATTGATCATTGAGCGTGGACACTAGTTACTAAGGTGTTATCAATTGTTGCACTTACTAAGTTAGTGGACTTTGGCATTACCATCATATTTGTTGAGACTAATTGGTTGTTACCATGGATGCTTGGGTTTGAAATTAGTTATAAGAAAAGTTGTAGTAGTGAATCTTAGAATGCATATTAATATATTTAAGTGTAGATTTTATTCCAGAAATCTATATGGGGACTAGTGACTTTATTGTAAGCCAAGAGGAGTGCATTAATATTGAGATAACAAGCATATGGACTAATAAGGTTTTTACAAGTTTACTTGTATAACTTTAATAGAAATGATAGTGAGAAAGTACATGTGGATAATTGGTTGAGTCAGTAAATTTTGCTAGTATAGCTTAGGATTGGTCTACCATATCAATTATAAGAGCAGTTTTCTTGTATGGCATGACTTTAATTACCTTGTTCAACATATGTTAAGATAGTTACACTAGTATTAGTGGGGTTAAGAGATTATTTGGTAAGGTATGAGAGAAGTCTATAGGGCTTGGCTCAAGTGCGAGAATGAGTTTCTTTATGTCATTTGATTCAGTGACTAGTACGACTTAGGTTACTAATAATAGACATGACAAGGTATATGAGAAAGCAATTGATGAAAAAGTAGGGTATGCAATCTCTAAAGATCTTCAAGATGTGTATCAATCATGATTGAGAGGGAAATTAGGTGCATAGTATGAATCAAAATCCAAGATTTTATGGTACATTGTATTTAGAATAGTTGATTTTGCCAAGGTATGGATTAGTCAAGTAATGAAATGATCAGTTATGTTGGTTACTGAGCATTTTAAAGGGGCGTTGGGCATGACTTCGATTATGGATTCTGTTATTGATGGTGAAGGGACTAAATGACGTTTCATTTGAATATTTGGTGTAAAGTAAAAGACAATCTGTTGTTGAAGTTCTTTTCTAATAAATAATAACAATAAATGGGTTAGGAGAGAGTACATAATCTTTGGGAATCAAAGAGTTTAAGCATCTATGATTGGGCCATGAGTATGGGTTAAGCATTCAAACATCCTCGTAGTATTTGTGACAGATACAAGTTACGAAATATGAAGGAGATTAGACATCATATATGGGTCTATGGTTCAAAGTTGTGAATTGTATGGACTTTCACTTTGAGTTTATATGATAATGTAAGGTGGGTTGATTCATCATCGGGCTAAGAAAGACTATCAACATCTTTGTAGAAAGTTTAGTTTGGATTGGAATGACAAACAGTGATATGTGAGAAATTCTGTGGTTCATGTTAGGTTGAATTACTCAATCATAATAGGTGGCTCATGGAAGCATTACAGAAAGGACTTACGATTTTGTATTTTTCATTGATAACTTTAGATCGGAGAGATACTACTTTATTGTTGGAGGCTAATGTAAACTATCATGATGGATTATGTTGGTACTTAGTGGTAAATGGAGGTCATGTGCTTATGGTATACAAAATTCCTAGGACGATTAAGAATTTCTTAAGTTTGTCATGAGGTAACGATTGTTGGAGTGGATGTTGAGGTATTTTTCTCTTCAAAGGGTTATATTTGGTTGAGGTTGATTTCTAATTGAATACCTTCAGTTCTTGGAAAGGGAACCATACTTGATTCAACTACTGCTCTAACATTTGGGCAGTGTTATTTAAGGTTTTGCAAGCTTGGGAGTGTTATTCACTAGTTGTCATATTATGAAGTATTGGTATTGCACAACTTAAGTTCAGGAAGGATTATGTTAAGGTAAGGGAACTTGGATGAGCTTTGCTTGGTATATTGCAATTGGCTATTATTAGTTCAAGTTTGGTTCATTGGCTAGTCCCTGACTTGGTACTCATTCTTGGAGGGCAGAATTTCATGTTGGCTCATAATTATTTTTCTTGCTGGTACATTTAGATGTCATGGCTCTCGGGAATAAGGTTACTTGGAACCAGTTAATGACTTTGAGAAGGATATGTTAGACTCTTGGATACTTCTAGTGAGGCTCCTCCCTTTCCGTTATGTCTGTGGACAAACATGGTTTATAGTGGTAAATGATGTAATGACCCTAAAGGTCATTTTTGGTATTTTTATCCAAATTACCATTTTGTCCTTCTTGAAAGTTGCCTTGTGTTATTATTGATAAGTCTAAAAGCCAGATTTCGAAAATATTATAATAAGCTTGAGTTTTGCAAAGAAAGAATTTTCAAAGATTTAAATTGGAAAATTTGAGTATTCTAGCTATTTCGAGTATCGATTGTCAGATCATGATTCTTTCAATTCTATAGGTTCTGAAATACCGAATCTAATCTAGGAGAACATGCAGAATAAAATTTGTTGTTAAAATAAAGATTTTGGGCCCAAAGTTGCATTTTTAGTTCTTTAAAGTTGGAAAATTTGAGTTTTCTGACCGTTTTGAGTTTTGAGTGTTGGATTGCAATTCTATCGATTCCATTAGCTCTAGAATGCCAAATGTGATCTACAAGAACTTGTAGAACTGAATTTGGAGTTGAAATGGAGATTTTAGGCTAAAGTTGCATTTTTAGTTCATTTTGGATCATAAGTTTGACTTTGGTCAACATTCAAAGTTCGAAGACTCGCATCGAAATTTCATTAGTTCAGATGGTAAAGCTAACGCTAGATATAACTTCAATCCAATTTTAGGAGCGTCTAAGAATATTTTGACTTTTTGTGTTCGAAACTAGTTTAAATGAGCTTTCTCAAGTTTCGAGCCAAGAAGACTTCAAATTTAAATTATGATGATTCCATTGGATCCGAAACATTGAGTTTGGTCTAAAAAGAATCTTCCTTCAGTTCCCAAGGTTTCAAGGTGCGTTTGGTACCTTTGGAAGTTTTTGATATTTGAAAATAGGACCCACATTGGAATAAAATGACCTTCGGTGAGAATTTTGACTATACTATTGTTGAGTTTGGAATATCATTTTCGATCAGATTTCTTATATGAATTGTATTTTTCCAATTTTGGATGAGGCGGAGCATCCAACTTATGTTTGAGGGATTGCTAAAAAGCTGATGCGATGTCGACATGACCCAATGAGATGTTGCCACATGGTAGTCAGCTTATTGAAAGCTGGAAATTTTCCAGATTTCTCAGATTTTCCCCCAACTTCAATTAACAATTTCTCGTTCAATTTTGATCCGATTTGGGAGATACAAAAGGTTAACTTGTATATTTTTTCGAGAGAAACACCATAGGAGCTCCAAAAATAGATTTTGGCATGTCCCTTGAGGTAAATTCACTATTTTTCTGCTGCCTTTAAATGTATTTTTTGAAAACTTTACACATGCAATTTCTACCTCATATTAGATCCTTTTTTGAAATGGTTCTCGCCATTTAATTTCTTATCATTTGGAGAAATATTTCATGTATGAATTTCCAATTTCTAGTGACATTCTCCGATGATAAAATTTTTAGACCATTTTGCCCTTTTCACCCAAATTATTTGATATTAGTGTCATTAGATATGTTATGTGCTTGTGATGCTATATTTGAATAGATTTTGGTAATTTGGAGTATCATAGAGAGACAAAAGCTTTGGAATTGACGTGACTAGAGACTATATATAAGGCAAGTGGATTTCTAACCTTTTATTAAGTATGTTGAACCTCTTATGCTCCAATATGTATAGAATTGAGTATTTTGCAATAGAGATGGATCAATGTAGATTTTAATTGAAATATTTGAATTGAGTAATTATTCCTATGTTAATATTTAATTGGTGGATTAATTCTGGAGGTGTATTTTATGTGAATTAATGAATTATTTGGTATTGAGATCGAATTGGTACTTATTTTGAGATATGAATGTTATTGAGTTACTGATGGTATTCAAATATTAAGGATATTGCAATATTTATGGTATTGAGTTACCCATTATTAATTGTTGAGATATATGATTCGTATGGACATCTTGTGTATTTTATTTTCTAGAACTTAATCATCATGCATTTTATTATGTGTTTGCTTGATGATCCAAAGAAAAAAAAGGAAAAAGCCAAAGGATAATAGTTCTTGCTAGTGAAAAAGAAAATAAAAGAAAAGTCGAAGAGAAACGGTTCTAGTTAGTGAAGAGAAAAGAAAGAAAAGAAATAAAAAACCGAAGAGAAATTATTCTTGCTAGATATGAAATTAAAATTGCCAAAGGAAAATGGTTTCAGTGGATATATAGTCCATGTGTAGGCCCCCATGAGTTTTGATTGAGGCATGACTATGATCAGCGAATGGGTATCTTAGGACAAACATGTATCACTATTATTTGACATTGCATAACATTATTTTCATCTTATGACATACACTTCATCCCATTGTGCTTTGGCTTACTATGATTATATGGACTTCTATTGAGATTGAATATTCATTGTGTCATTTGACTTGTTTATTGAAATGACTCCAAAAGATACCCAAAAATGTGCCTTAGAATGCTCGAAATTTTAATTTCCATATAGATCAAAGTTCGTACGTAATATCGAAAATCCGACTTTATATTCTTGTTCAGGGGGTCAAAATTAGGGAAAAAAGTGTCTAACCCGATTTAAGAGTAAACGATTAGCAATTTTAATTTTTATAATTTTTCTTATCCAGAATCCATCCGCGATAGTACCGCGATGCGCAGCTGTCGAGGACATGAGTCAATAGGATCTCTGCGACAGCTCCACATCATGGACCAGATGCAGACTTGTGTATTTTGTTGCCAGTGATTTCTATCTTAGTCCAAGGCTTTTGGGTCTTGGACCCAAGTGTTCCCAAATGCGTTTTTACTTATACTTAGCCTTATTTCACCCTCATATCATCCAAAATATTTTCCCATACCCAGTCAAATACTTAGCCATATTTTCACTACAAAATTCAAGTCTCAAGATCCTCATCCAAAACTAAGGATTTCCTTTAAGCTTCAAGCATCCATTTTCAATCTTCATCAAGAGCTTCTTCAAAGCTAAATTATGTGGGTTTTAGCAATTTAGTCCTTTCACCTATGGTGGCCTAATCTCATATTTACTCAATTTGCATGATTTAAAGATGATTTTACAAATGGATTTACTAGTATGAACATGTTTATGAACTATGTTAAAGCTATGTAAAGTTGTGATTGTTTTGCTATGTTTTGAGCTATAAATCTTAGATATATTGTAAGATTTGATGAGGGATTTTGATGTCTGTTACTCGAGGGTGTTGCAAGGTGTTGATTGATGGTTTTTCTAAGGATTTTCTTCTATGATTTCATCTCTATATTTCATAGTTTTATACTAGCATTACACATGCTCTAAGTGTTTGATAAAATATCTGGTTATGGTCTCTTGAAGAATTGAAGATTCAAAACATGAGATAGAATATGATTGATATTATGATGATGGAATGAGCTTACATACATGATAAATTCTTTATAAGGTGTTACATTAGACCATGCCCAATCCTGGGGGACTAAGAGCCCAGATAACCTAGATGGGGGTTTGTACTCATCAATCTAGTGAAGGATTTGTACTTCTCCACCTAGTGATGGGGCAGTATCATCACTAACCTAGATGGGGTTTTGTCCTCACCAACCTACTGAAGGGTTTATTCTTCTCCACCCAGGTGATGGGGAGACATTATTACCAACCTAGTGAAGGATTTGTACTTTTCCATCCAGGTGATAGGGAAGCATTATCACCAACCTTGTGAGGGGTTTGTACCTCACCGCCTAAGTGATGGGGCGACATCATCACCAACCTACCAAGGGATTTTTACTGTGGAAATCTAGCTTGGTCTCTTCTACACATATGATATTCTATATGAGCATGAGCTACTTAAGTATATTCTAATTATGCATTGGTCATACATACCATATCGTTATATTATGCATGTTGCTATTGTTACGGTTTTTGACTATGATGCCTAAACCTTGTTACATTGCATTCTACATATTAGTATATTCAAATGTACTAACATATTCTCTTGCCCACATGATATCACCATGTAGGAACAAGTGCACAAGTTGATCCTCCTCCTCCATGTGGCTAGTTAGATAGTACTCAAGCTTGTGATGAGTCCACTTTGGGGGACCTTAGTCTATGTTTGTCTTATTATATGTTGAGATACTCTTCTTTATTTTCTATTTTGACTATGAGGGTGAGCTCGATTGTATTATCTTGGCCCCTGCTCTTATCTATGTATTAGAGGTGTTTGTTGGACATGCTATGTATCTACGATATGAGCCTTGACTCTTTTGTCTCTTGATTATGTTGTTATGAAAGCTTTTTCCTTAATTAATTGCCTTTGTTTTCTAAACTTTTACATGTTACTTAAGTAATAATCTCTCTTCCTTAGTTCCAATTCCGCTTGATTATCTTTCTTATGTGTTTTATATTACTTCCGCTATTAAGGATGTATAGTGATATGCTATGAGGCTTGTTTGGGGTTTCTTCATGTTCCCCTTTCGCTAATCACATCTAGGCCATAGCCTTGCATTATGACAAAGATGGTATCAGAGCACTAGGTTGATAGATCCTTGAAGTGTAATACACCACGTTGATTAGAGTCTTATTCATGGTCATGTTGTGCAACACAACTATGAAATAGGAGGTTATGAGACATTTTACAAGATATTTTACTTCTTCTTGATCTATTTCGTGCAACAGAGTTAGATCTCCTAGCTAGGGTTTATTGCTCACCCTTAACTATTACATTATAGGATATGTCTCAAGCTACTTAGGACGGTTATAAGATGAATGCGGAGATTTGTGATGCTCTATCGAAAGTGGCCAAAGAGGCAGCGAAATTGGTAACTCACCTCGAGCAACAAGTGGGTGATTTTGGGACTTCAAATGGTAAGATGAGTCGTAGTGAGGCTAAGAGGGCCCATGTTGAAGGAGAGTTCCAAAGTCTCAATGATAGAGGTGATGCTATGTGTCCAACATGTGCTAAGGTTTATAGGGGCCCATGTTTCAAGGGCACCAATGCTTGTTTTGATTCGGCAAAATAGGATATCAGAGGAAAGATTGCCCTCATGAATGCAATAAGGGTAAAATAGGTGATGGTGGGATGATTAATCCCAAGTGTCAAAGGTGTGGGAGGTATCATGGTAGCCCATATTTGAGAAAGACCAATGCTTGTTATGGATGTAATGAAGTGGGTCACAAGCTAGTGGATTGTCCATATGTTTGAGGTAAGTATAAAGGTGGTCGACTTTTGGATTGAGGTGGTCATGTTGATCAAGTGTCTCAAGGAGGGGATGAGATGCCCAATGCTATTACCAGTAAGTTAAAATTTACTTGGCTTTGTTATGATGCATTGATAGGCCCATTGTGCCACTACTTCTTCTCTATTCTTTTTTTTGTTGCTTGTGGATCTTTTTGTGTGCCCAAGTTGTTCTGTGGACCTTTGGTTTATATCCTATTATTGAGTATATTGTTGCTAGAAGGTTTACAGGTGTTGATTCGGGTTTGTATTGCATTAGGTCTTGCTTTGTGGATTGTTAGAGTTGGCATAGTGGATTTGGACATCATTATAGGAATGGTTGCATGCATGTTGTGTCTACATGGATGGTAGGACCCATGGAGATAGCTCTTGATTCATAATGAGCCCATCTTTGAGCTGGAGGTTGTTAAATGGTAGTGATGGAGGTAGGTCCATTTCATGTCTTAAGGTACAATTGATCTCTAAGAGGTTGCATTTATCATCTTATGAGAATTGCAAGTGTTGAACTTAAGTTATTTTGTTATTAAGTTGTTGTTAGTGGTCGATGAGGCCTTGAATGTCCTTTTCAATATTTTGAATTTTGGGGAAATGTCCTTTGGTTTGACTAGTACACTAGTTATGCCTATGTCTCATGAGTAAGATCTTTAGTCCCTACTCTAATAAGTTTATGGTGGTTTTGGTGATGATAAGACGATTCTTTCCCTAATGAGGCAGTGCATGTGAGTCATTGAGGATAGTACTAAAGTTTAAGGGAGAAGGTTGGGTGCTAAGTAGGAGAGATAAGCATTTTGGTGGTGAGAGGTTGCCTTTCTAGGACGTGTGGTGCCAGGTGATGGTCTCAAGGTGGACCTTAGTAAGATGAAGGTGATTAGAGATTAGCCTAGACCTTTGACTTCATCGGATTAGGAGCCTCTTGGGTTTACCGGGCTATTACCAGAGATTGTGAATAGGTTCTCTTCTGTTGTTGCTCTAATGGCTTAGTTGACCCTAAGTAAGGCCAATGTTGTTATTGATGTTTTAGGTAGGGTGATTTGATAGGTTCGGGGGTTGCTAATTCTTGTGTTATTCCTTGGTGCTAGTTGGATTCATATGTGTGTGGGTGTCTCGGATGATTACGTGAGTCTATTGTAGCAAGGGGTCTATAAGTGTTGCCCTATGTTCTCATAGCATAGAATCTTGTCTTATGATCTTAGTTAGACATAGTTTGAGGTATTGGAGGTCTTGGGATGATTTGGCTACTTGCATAGTATGCTTTCGATAGGTGTGGAACACGTAAGGTTGGGATGTGATGGTTTAAAATGGTGAAGCTAATTGGTCTACTACAATGGATTAGTTACTTCTGTAAGATTGATCTTTTGGATAGGGTTTTGTCCCAAGTAAGGATGAGGGTAGGTGATATCCCTAAGTGTCCTTTTGAACTAATAATGAGCATCTTGAATAATGGTAGAGTTGTTTGGTGGGTCTGTGCTTCGGTTGTTTCTACTGGGTTTCATAAATAGGGTCTTAAAACCCTACCTCAACATGTTTTTGGTGGCCTCTAATGGTGGAGCATTGATTTAGTTAGAACTTGTAAACCATTTAGGGGTAGTGTTGCAAGTCCTGGGAGATGAGAGGTGGTTCCTAATTATGATAATTATGAGTTGAGGGTAACTAAAGGGTGGTTAGAACTCCTTAGGGATTATGATATGAGTGTGCATTATGTACCAATTGAGGCTACTGATGTGATCAATGCTCTAGGTAGGGTGCCTATGGGTAGCCTAGCATTGTGGTAAAGGTGGTAAAGAGGAGACTAGTAGGGTACATCGGTTGGTTAGATTGAAAGTTGGGCTGAGGAAAGTTGAGCATGTGGTGTAGCATCCTTGACAGTTCCAAATCTTCTTGGATTAAGAGGTCTGGATTAGGTGAGGCCTTGGTTTTCTGCCTTATTAGAGTTGGAAGTTTTGGGTGAGAGAATGATAGAATGGAGGTTGCCTCGTAAGGGGGAGAATGTGATTACGATACCAAGTGGGTTAGGTGTATTCAAGGTTGACAAATGAGTTGAGTATTGTGAGTCCGTATAGAGTGTAGAGGGAGGTTAGTGAGGTTGTATAAGTTTGGGGATTGCCTATGGATGTTAGATATGGATCGTTCGGTTCTTCATGATTTTAGGTGGATGAGATGTGTTGGTGACTCTATTGCGGATGACATGTGTTGGTGACTCTAGTGCTATAACACTCTTTAAAATTGTGGGTGAGATGGATGACAGGTTGGCTTAGGGGAAGGTCCCGGTGGAAGTGTTGGATGGACGGGTGGGAAAGTTGATTAATGAGGATGTAGTGTTCATTAAGGTCCTCTTGAAAGGATCATCAAGTCAAAGGTGTCTCCAAGGAAGCCAAAACAGTCTTATAGGAGCGATATTCATACCTCATTCACTCTAATCAATCCTCAGATAGCGACTAAGTTCTTCGTGGTATTTCAAGTCTTATATTTTAGCCACTATGCCATTCATATGCATTCATGTTTAAGTTGGCAAATTTATGATGATTTTACACTTATGTTGAGGTTTTGAAAATGCTGCTTTGAATGTAATGTAACATTCTTATTGGGGCTGATTTGTTTATGAGCACTCTTTCCTTGTACATCTCTTTTATATTCGGGACAAATGTTTCCAAGGAGAAGATATTGAAACAACCCCAAAAAATGCCAGACAATATGCCTCAAAATGGTCAGATTTTTATTTTTCATATATCTCAAAATCCGTGGTAATATCAAAAATCTGACTTTATATTTTTGTTCAGGGGGTCAAAATTAGTGAAAAAAGGGTCTAACCCAGATTTAAGAGCAAACGATTAGCAATTTTAATTTTCATAATTTTTCTTATCCAGAATTGATCCGCGAGAGCACCACGATGCACAACTGTCGCGAACATGTGTTAATATGACCTCCACGACAGGTCCATATTGCGGACCAGATGCAAACCTGTGTATTATGTTGCTAGTGATTTATATCTTGGTCCAAGGCTTTTGCGTCTTGTGCCCAAGTGTTCCCAAACATTTTTTTACCTATACTTACCCTTATTTCACCCTCATATCATCCAAAATATTTTTCAATACTCACTCAAACACTTAGCCATATTTTCACTCCAAAATTCATGTCTCAAAACCCTCATCCAAAACTAAGGATTTCCTTCAAGCTTCAAGCAGCTATTTTCAATCTTCATCAAGAGCTTATTTAAAGCTAAGTATGTGGATTTTAGCCATTGGGTCCTTTCACCTATGATGGCTTAATCTCCTTTTTACTCAATTTTCATAATTCAAAGTTGATTTTACAAATGGGTTTACTAGTTTGAATATGTCCATGAACTATGTTAAAGATATGTAAAGTTGTGACTGTTTTGCTATGTTTTGAGCTATAAATCTTGGATCTATTATAAGATTTGATGAGGGATTTTGATTTCTGTTGCTTGAGGGTGTTGCAAGGTGTTGATTGATGGTTTTTCTAAGGATTTTCTTGCATGATTTCATCTCCATATTTCATGAGTTTTCACTAGCATTACACACCCTCTAAGTGTTTGATAAGATGTCCGGTTATGGTCTCTTGATGCAATGAAAGTCTAAAGTATGAGATATAATATGATTGTTATGATAAATGAGCTTAGGTACATGATAAAATCTATATAAAGTGTTGCATTAGACCATGCCCGATTCAGGGGACTAAGAACCCAAATAACCTAGACGGGGTTTGTACTCACCAACCTAGTGAAAGGGTTAGTACTTCTCCACCTAGTGGTGGGGCGGCATCATCACTAACCTAGATGGAGGTTTGTAGTCATCAACCTAGTGAAGAGTTTGTACTTCTCCACCTAGGTGTTGGGGCAACATTATCACCAACATAGTTGAAGGGTTTATACTTCTCCATCTAGGTGATGGGGCGACATTATCACCAATCTAGTAAAGGTTTGTACTTCTCCACCTAGGTGATAGGGCGACATCATCACCAACCTAGTAAGGGGTTTATACCTCACCACCTAAGTGATGGGGCAACATCATCATCAACCTACCAAGGGATTTTTACTGCGGAAATCTAGCTTGGTCTCTTCTACACATATGATATTCTATATGAGCATGAGCTACTTAAGCATATTCTAATTATGCATTGGTCATATATGTGATACTGTTATATTATGCCTCTTGCCTATTGTCATGCATTTTAACTATGATGTCTAAATCTTGTTGAATTGCATCCTACATATTTAGTACATTCAAATGTACTAATGCCATACTTAGTACATTCAAATGTACTAACGCATACTCTTGTGTACATGACTTCAACATGTAGGAACTGGTGCCCAAGTTGATCGTTCTCCTCCACGTGGCTAGTTTAATACTACTCAAGCTTCTGGTAAGTCCTGCACTTCGGTGACCTTAGTCTATGTTGCTCTTATTATGTAATGAGACACTCTTCTTTATTTTTTATTTTCACTTTGAGGGTCAGTCCGATTCCTTGTCTTGGAGCCCACTCTTATTTATGTATTAGAGTTTCTTGGTTGGACATACTATGTATCTATGATATAAGCCTTGACTCTTTTGTCTCTTGATTATGTTGTTATGCTAGCTTTTCCCTTAGTTTGTTGCCCTTGCTTTCTAAACTTTTACATGTTACTTCAATAATAATATCTTTCCCTTAGTCCCAATTCCCCTTGATTATGTTTCTTATGTGTTTTACATTTCTTTCGCTAACAAGGATGTGTAATTATATGCTATGAGCTTATTTGGGGTTCCTTTGGGTTCCCCATTCGCCGGTCACATCTAGGCCCTAGGCTTAGGTCATGACATTTATGGCTTAGCATGATTAGTTTCTTAGTGTTGATTGAATGATACTTGATGAATTGGTAAAAAATTGAGAAATTGTAGAATTTCGACTATGACTTGAAAGCAGATTAATGAGAATTATTCTATTATATGCTTGATCATAGAAATTTTAAATTGAGTAATTGTGAAGGTTATAAATAGTTATCTTGTACAATAGTTATGAGATTGTGTTTGACACCAGATGCTAAGTGATGAGTATATCTGTATTATGGTAATTGCTATATATTGTATACATTATGATAGCACTATTCTGAGTGCAGGTTTGTAGTTTGGCATTATTTGGTTAGGTGTTAAGGATTTATTTGGTTCTTCATTACTTTACTTTAGGTAAGTTCCATTTATTGAGTATCTTGTTATTTTATGCTCACACCTTGCTACATGTTTTTAGGTTGCGATCCCGATCCTTCTAGTTAGACTTTTGTCATTACATGATCGAGATTTTGGATTATCCTTAAGGTAGCTGTTTTATGTCTTTGGCAGACCTTCGAGGAATCCATTATTATGTTATGTTCTATTTAAGGATTAGACATTTGAGATATGTATTTGATTTGATTATTATGTATTTTGAGGCTTGTACATGTGACACCAGTTCTTGAATTATTGTAGTTTGGTTTCCCTATGATTTTTTTATTATATTAGATGGTTTATCTTCCGCTTTTATCACTTTTGATGAGTTGGTCAAGTTTGGGCTTACTTGCCTTAGTGGGTTAGGTGGCCGTCATCACATGCAGATTTCAGGTTATAATATACGGGTACGCAATGAACGATATATGTATATATCATTGAAATATATAGAAAGAATAGTCATAACAAGAAGCCATAAGATACCATGATGCATGAATACATTATTAGATGAACATATATGGAGATGACCATAACCAACATAAGGTGAAACATAACCTCTCATGGTGAGTGGAAGAAGCATAACCTAATATAGTAGGTAGTGATACATAATCCCACAAAGTGGAGAGAAGAGCATAACCCACATAGTGAGTAGTAGTACACCATTCTCAGCATAATCCCCCATAGTAGGTAGTAATACAAAACCATTTTAATAACCCCACATGCTGGGTGGTAAAATATAGCCATGCTCATAACCCCATATGGTGGGTGGTAGTACACAATACTCAATCTCATTAAGTGCTAAGCCATTATCCACAAAATACATAGTATATATACATGCATAAGACCATGTTTGTTATAAAGTCATCATAAGTCAAGTCATGGTTAATCATGATGCATACTTAGGCTAAAAAGCCAAATTGCAATTTAAAACATACTTATATGCACAGGAATAGTTCAATCATCATATACATGCAGGTGTATATGCACCCATGAGTTCTTAAAGTCATATCATAGTCATCATAGGGTTCATAATCAAGTAATAATCGTATTCGTATAAAAATCATGTTCACATCCATAGTTGAAACCACTTTCATATCTAAGACCTCAAGTAGAAGATTTGTGTATGCATAATCGAGGAATTGAAAGTAAAGTATGGGTATGTGAAAATCATGCTTAAAACATGATATTAAGATAGAAATATTCATAACCCATTAAGAAATTAACGTTCGGATCGTTATTGAAACTACTCATGCATAAGTTCTTAGTTTAAAGGGACATGCAAGCTCAAATCTCATGAAATCATATAAACCATTAGAATAGGAAGTAATTCATACTTCTATTATTGTTTGAGAAAAATCCATAACCCAATTTTAACAATTCAAAACCAAATCATGAAAATCAACCTTGAATCTCAGTTAAAGTTCATGAAAATTAAAGAGTAGATGTTGGGTTTCATGATTGAAAGGAAATCATGAGTGAAATCATACATAACTTTCTTAAATTAGAGAGCTTTATATGAGATAAGATTGAACCTAAAATTACACATGAGCTCTAAGATTGAATCTTTAAACTCTAGGCTTCAATAGTATTTTGAGACTTAGATTTTTTGAACTAAGTGTTGGACTTGCAATGAAGTGAATGTAAATGACTAAGGACTAATTTAGGGCGTGTGGGTTTAAATAAGGGTCTAAAAATCCTAAAATACCAAGAAATGTGGCCAAATTACCAAAAAGAACACACTTAGAATGACGCCAAAGTTGTTTTTCGTGCACTATACAACACCCCCTCAGGATGTGGTATCTGCCACGGGCCGTGAAGGGGTTCGTGGTGGACACTCTTAGATAAACTAGTGGAGGATTCCCTCCACGAGACCTTCCAAGGACTGTGGTAGGCACCATGATCCGTGGTGGGTTCATTGAAATGCCCTCATGTACTTTGAAATGCCCCATGATCATAATTTCTATACATCATAAAATCTGTGCATGATTTTGGAAATCCAAAATCATATTCATGATAAGGGGGAAATATTAAGTGGGAAATGGGCATAACCTAGATTTTAGAAGACCCATTATAAAAATAATTTTTTCTAACTTTCAAATTCCCGTGGCTATCCGCGCCCAGTCCAAGACACGCCAGGGGCACGAACTAGTGTATTTTGTCAGGCGTGCAGGGCATGGAGTAGTGTAAAATTTTCTAAGTTATTCTTATTTTGTCCAAGGGCATTGGGGTAATATCCCCATGCGTATTTAAACATGAAATCTTCTAAAACTAGCCCTCTTTTAACTTTATAACTCACAAAACTCTCCCTAAAAACCTCTCCAAGACTTCATCAAATCTCTCATCCAAATTCAAGGACATCAAGATCGATTTTGGGACTCAGGAACCCATCTCAAGGTTCAAGTTTACCCCTAGTCAATCTCAAGAAAAATCAAGGTTTGAGGTATGTGGGTTTTCATCTCTGGGTCCTTTCACCCATGGAGCCTAATCTACTCTTTTTATCAAAATTGAATGATTTCTAGTTGTATTACTTATGGTTATCTTTTATTATGAAATATTAACACTAATTATGTTGTGATTTTATCAAGTATTGATTGAATATACATGAATGACTACTTTAAACTTTTTCCATGAGTTGCGTTATGTCTATTCAGACTATGCATAATTTGAGCTTTGAAAATTATTATGATGAACTTTGATATGAATTTCATGATACCCAAATTAGGATTTTACTACAATATTGGTGCATTGATTTTGAAATGATTTTACTTTTCTTGTTGTACTCTTGTGTTGCATGATTTTGAAGAAGTATCATGAACCCACCATGTGTTTGATGAAATTACATGACAAGAATTCTCAAGTTGTTTACATGATTTACAAGTCAAGTAACTTCATGATGATTAAGGGCTTTCAAGTAAGTATTTAATTCATGAAAAGTATCCATGATGTCTCAAGTAACAAGTTGCGTTATTTCAAGATTTTTACCTCTTGTGAGCCATTCTTTTAAAGCAAGGGTCCATGTATGATTATTATCTACTCTCATGTTCAAGTTATGCTCACTAGTAGAGGTCAAGCATGTTTAAGAGCTACTTTTGTCATGTTATCATGTCTCTTACAAATTATTAAAGTTATGATTATTTCAAGTATTCTGTGGAATTTGACTTAGTACCTATTGAGGCTTAAGATGGTGGCTCGACTCAAAGAGTCCATATATAAAGTTTTTAGTCTCTAAACTATGTGCAACCATAGGATTATCTATTACCCTTGCTATACTAGTGGATCTATCTAGTGCATATTATCATGATTTGTCATGTTTGATTTGCCTTTGCAAGTAGACCACACTTCCCCTGAGGGTGTCATGCCCGGTCACTAGCTGGGGGGTGTCATGCCTTTTCGCCTATATCAATTAGGTTTCATGCCTTAGATTCTAAGTTATAGCTCCTTGGTCTATGTCGGTTGAGGTCATTTCCCATATATATATATATATTATATTATGCAAGTTAAATTTTTTACATGCATGTGTTATCACAAGCATTGATTATACATGTCATATGAAGATTATAAAACCACTAATTATGATTATGCATTTTGAATATATTGTCTTATATATTTGTTGCATTGTACCATGTCTACTTAGTGCATTCAAATGTACTAACACATACTCTATGCCTACATGATATCACCATGTAGGAACCAAAGATCCTTTTATTGATCCTCCTCCACGTGGCTAGTTTGGTTCTCAGAGAAAGCTTTAGTGAGTCCTCAGTTATGAAAATAATATCTACTTATTTAATGTTATGTTGAGACTCCTTCTTATGTTGAATACTTATTATTATGAGGGTGAGCTCAGGGAGTGTCTTAGCCCCCGCTCCATTCTAAAGTAGAGGTGTTGTTGGATACTATATTTGTATATGCTATGAGCTTGAATCTTCTCATGTTTTTATAATTATCAAAGATGTCCCTTAGTCTTGTTTCCCCTTTTATTAGTTGACACTTAATATTGTTTTCTATTGCTTTCACAAATAAGGATATGTGCATGGTATAATCAAAAGGATTGTTTGGATTGTTTCGGACTTCTCAATCATTGTGTCATATCTAGGTCCTAGGCTTGGGATGTGAGAAGACTGGTACCAGAGCACTAGGTTGTTGATGGTCCTCGGAAATTTAACACAATGTGTCTATTAGAATCTTTTTCATGGTTGTGAAATTGCCACAACTACGAATGAGATATATGAGGCGTTTAAGAAAATATTTCACTTCTTCATTATCTATGTCGTGCAGTAGAGCTAGGTCCTCTAAGGCTTATTTTTGATTCCTAACTATTATGTTTTAGAATATGTCTCAAGCTATTCAGAGTGGTAGACAGGACAGTAACCATCTCTCACTTGAGGATTAACTTCTCAACAGTGACATATCAAATTTAGAGGTTTGTAATGCTCTATGGCTATTGGCCAAGGTTGTAACTGTTGAACTTAACCAATCGGTAGGTGCTCCCGAGACCTGAAATGATAACATGGGGGAAAGAAAGGCTAAGAGAGCCCGAGTTGAGGGTGCTTCATCTTCTACTAGTCTATCGGTGCCCAAGTACAAAAAAAGGATCCCTTTTGCCACTTATCAAGGGTGTCGTAAGAAGCATCAAGAAAGGTGTTTGGTGCGCACCGAAGGTTGTTTCAAGTATGGCGGTATTAGACATAAGCTGAGGGATTATACTATGGCCTCCATAGAAAGAAAACAGAAGGTTCAAATTAAAAGTGGCAATGGAAAGGCGCTCACAATATGGGGGGAATCATAATGGAAGGTGCTTGAGGTACTCAAATTCTTGCTATGGATGTGTCAAGATGAGTCAAACAATCGCTTATTATTCATATAATCAAAGGAAGGGCAACGGTGTTGGTGTTCAAGTTCCTCCTACGTGCCACAAGTGTGAAAGGTACCATCCGGGAGATTGTTTGGCCGGTTCGAGTGTATGTTTCTCGTGTGGCACAAAGGATCATAAGTTGACACATTGCCTATGGCATATAAGGAATTTTGCGAATGATCGTCAACTTTCTCAACTATGCCCCTCTAGGGGTCACTAGACTTGGCATGGTGCTTCACTGGTATATTAAAGATTTTGATTATGATGTATACGCATTGATAGGCCTGGGTGGGACTCTTTCTTTTATTAAACCTTTTATTGCCAAAAAACTTCAAGTGTGTCCCTAATTGTTGTGTGCACTTTAAGAAGTATCTACCCCTATTGGTGAGTCCATTGTTGCTAAAGGAGTCAATAGAAATTATCCCATGTTTATATTACATAAAGTCTTGTCTTGTGATTTTGTTGAACTTGACATAGTGGATTTTGATATCATTCTTGGGTTGGATTGGTTACATGTATATTATGATTCCATTGATTGTAGGACTCGTAGAGTGAGATTCGAATTCCCTAATGAGCCCATGCTTGAGTGAAAAAGTTGTAATAAAGTAGTTAAGCGTAGATTGATTTATTGTCATAAAGCGCAAAAGTTGATTTCTAAGGGTTGAATTTATAATCTTGTAAGGGTTAGGGATGTTGAGTCTAGAGTCCTTCCCATTGAGTCGGTTCCGGTGATGAATGAGTTTCTTGATGACTTTCCTAATGAGCTTCCCGGTGTTCTTCCCAAAAGGAAAACAGACTTTGGTATAAACCTCCTTCCTGATGCACAACCCATTTCCATTCCCACTTACCATATAGCCCTGGCAGAATTGAAGGAGTTGAAGGATAAATTGAGGGATTTGTTAGAGAAGGATTTCATAAGGCTTGTCAAGTCATTTTGGGGTGCACTAGTGTTATTTGTGAAGAGAAAGGATGGTTCACTTAGACTGTGCATTGATTACCAACAACTTAATAAGGTTACCATAAAGAACAAGTACCCTCTACCAAGGATTGATGACCTTTTTGATCAACTACAAGGGGCTAGTCACTTTTATAACATTGATCTTCAATCTAGTGATGATGTTCATACTCCAATAAGAAAGTGGTCGTTGTCAGCAATTAATCTAACCGAAGGTTAGGGTCGAATGCATAGGGGATTCAGGGCTTGAATACCAGAATTCGCTATCAATCATTTCAAGTATTTATGACTAAAATCTCTAAAGGGGGGGGGGGGAGGGGTTTGTAATAGAAAAACAAAAATAAAAATGAACACTATGCTATTATGCGGAGAAACACTTAAATTTAGGGACAACTTGAGAATTGTGCTCCCCATGGTTTGTTGACTCCCTTACTCTAGACAAGATGACTATAATTGGGAATCCACATGCAGGATGGTAACTTAGGCTCTTCTAGCCCTCTTGTGAAGATGAAGGTCAAATTTCACCATGGCGCGTGGTCGACAACCATGGCGTGCGAACTAACCATTACCCATTGTCCCAGTCAACCTCCCCTTAATTAGATTCGATTGACTAGGTGAGAACACATCAATCAAATCCTATCATTTACTTCTATTTTCCTATTTGTCACTACCTTGGTCAGGATAATGATAGTAGGCAGGGTTTGGTGTTGGCCACTACCACACAACAATAAAAATGAAGGGAAAAAATAACATATCCAAAACCTCAATCATAGAAATGCAATTGATCTAGGTTATTTCAGGTCAACTATCCATTGTTCCCACAACCCCAAGTTATGGTTGCTTAGCTACTCATGGCTAATGCAAAACCAACAAGAATGCAAATACAAAACATAGTTGAGAATTTTACCCAAAGCAATGAAGATAGAAAACACCACAAGTTGTAAACAACAATTTTGATAGATGGAGAATGAATACAATTTAAGATTTGCACTCCCCAAAAGTGGGTTTTCCAATAGAAAATGAGAATCTACACTAAAATAGTAAAATAGTCTAGAGAGACTATTCAATGTCCCAAGTCTGGAATCTCTCTTAAGTCTGGAATCTACCTTCAAAATAAATCCTAACATAAAGTTTTTAAAGTATGTACAAACTTAACCTTAAACATTATACAAAAAAGACAACTGACAGTAGGTATGTCTCACAGGTATGACTTGTAAGGTAACATATAAGTCATCATCGGGATCTCGTATCAAGCACTTTGCATTTTGGACTTGATTGTTATGACCCAATGGTACAAATCATTTCTTGGGCTACAACTCGTATGCTTCTCTCGTAGTCTAAACCTTTAGTTTTTGGTCTAAAATTTTGGCTCTCTGTTTCTTGCTACAAGTCCACCTATACGAGCCGTAATGAGACCTACAACTCGTAGAGTGGCCTCGTAGGGCTGACCTCCATTTAGTAGATTTCTAATTTTTTCTCTCTGTTTCTTGTTACGAGATCACCTTATGACTCGTAGATTAGGCTATGACTCGTAGGAAGGCTCGTATATCCTGAACTTCAGCAAAATCTGCAAATTTCTCCCAAAATAGTGCTAACCTAACTTTTATTGCAATACCAACACAAAAACACATTAAAACTGTAAAAGGTCATATTAAGAACTCATAAAATATCTTTGTTTAGGTATCAAATCTGTTGTATTTTTATAGTATATCATTTGGGTAAGACCAAATGAAGGTGAGGGAGTGTGATATTCCAAAAATAGCTTTTCGGACTAGGTATGGGCACTTTAAATTTATGGTAATATCTTTTGGGTTGACTAACACATTGGTTATATTTATGTATCTTATGAATAAGGTCTTTACACCCTACCTTGATATGTTTGTGGTGATCTTTATTGAAGATATCTTGACTTATTCCCGAAGTCAAGAGGAATATGTGAATCACTTGAGGGTGGTAATGCAAATTTTGAGGGATGAGAGGTTGTTTGCTAAATATGAAAAGTGTGTATTTTGGTTGAAAAGTATTGCATTTTTAGGGGATGTGGTGTTAGGTGATAACAATAAGGTGGATCCTAAGAAGAAGTAGGTGATAAAAAATTATCCTAGACCCTTGACTTCGACGGATATTAGGTGTTTCTTGAGTTTAGCGGGTTACTACTGGAGGTTTGTGAATGGCTTCTCTTCTATCCTTTTCCCTATGACCAAGATGACTCAAAAGAAGTCCAAATTTTTTTGGACCGATGAATGTGAAAAGAGTTTTTAAACTTTGAAAGACAAGCTCACCTCCGTCCATATTTTGGCTTTATTGAAAGGGTTAGAAGGGTTTGTAGTTTCTTGTGATACCTCAAAAATTGGTTTTGAGGTGTGTTTTGATGCAAAATGGCAAGGTTATAGCATATGCTTCTAGGTAACTTAAGGTGCATGAGCGAAATTATCCTACCCATGATCTTGAATTAATGGCAGTGGTGTTTGCTTTAAAAAATTTGATATCATTATTTGTATAGGTTTATGTTGATGTGTTTACATATAGAAAAGTCTCCAATATGTGTTCACACAAAAAGATCTTAAATTGAGACAAAAAAGGTGGTTACAACTCCTTAAGGATTATGAGATGAGTGTGCACTATTATCTAGAAAAGCTAATGTTGTAGCCGATGCTCTAAGTAGAGTGTCTACGGGTAGTCTAACTCATATTGATATTGGTAACAAGGAGGTCGCTAGAGAAGTTCACCGGTTGACTAGGTTAGGAGTTTGGTTGAATAAAGTTGAAATGGTGGTGTAGTAGTGGTCGATGGTTCTAAATCTTCTTTTATTGAAAGAGTCAAGTGAAAAAAAGACCTTGATCCCGCTTTGCTAGAGTTAAAGGCTTTGGTGACAAACGGTAAATTAGAGGTTTTCTCCCAAGGGGGAGATAGTATACTTGAAGATCTCACACATGAATGGTGTGGTCTGTTTTGGCAAGGAAGGGAAGTTGAGACCAAGGTTTGTGAGTCCTTATAGAATTTTGAGGAGACTTGGTAAGGTTGCATATGTATTGGAGTTTCCTATGGAGATGAGTATGGTTCATCTGATCTTCCATCTATCTATGTTTAGGAGATGTGTTGGTGACCCAAGTGCTATAATGCCCTTAGAGATTGTGGGTGCTACGGAAGATAACATCCCCATAAGGTCAACTTGGTGGAGATATTGGGTAGATAAGTGAAAAGGTTGAGGAACAAAGATTTAGCATCCATCAAGGTCCTTTGAAGGAATTAACGAGTTGACCGTGCCATATGGGAAGCCGACGCGGACAAGAAAAAGTGATATACATGTCTTTCAGCTCTACTTAAGTTGAAGATAATAAATTAAGTCCTATCTATGATTTCAAGTCCTAAGTTTCAGCCCCCATGTCATTTTGTATGTATTCATGTTCATGGAAATGAGTTTATCGTGACATTTGACATTCGTGTTGAGACTTTTTGGTAAATGATGTTTAAAGTGCATTTGTTGCATTCATATCGGGCAGAAAACTTCATACTTACTTCTATTACACATAATTCTTTGACATTTGGGGATGAATATTCCGAAGGGGGATATATTAAAACGCTCCTCATGTGCTTCGAAATGCCCTATAATCGTAATTTCTATATATCTTAAAATTTCTGCATGATTTCAAAATTCAACTTTATATTCTTTATCAGAGGGCAAAATTGAGTGAAAAATGGGTATAACTTAGATTTTAGAAGAGCCATAGTGAAAAATAATTTTTACGAATTTTCTAATTCCAGTAGTTGTCTGGGCCCAGGCTGCGACACACTATGGGCACAAACTAGTATATTTTGTCAGGTACGTTTGGTCCGCATCATGCCAGGGGCATGAACCAGTGTAAAATTTTCCAAATTTTCCTTATTTCATCCAAGGGCATTGCGGTAATAGCCCCATACCTATTTAAATGTGAAATCTTCTATACTGTGCCATCTTTCATCCAAGCTTCAAGTTTCCCCTAATGCAATCTCAAGAAAAATTCAAGTTTAAGGTATGTGATTTTTCATCCATGGGTCCTTTAATCCATGGAGCCCAACATTATCTTTTTATGAAAATTGCATGATTTCAAGTTGTATTTTTTATGGTTATCTTTTATTATGAAATATGAATAAAAATTATGTTGGAGTTTTATCAAGTATTGATTGAATATGCATGAATGTCTGCTTAAACTTTTTCCATGAGTTGCTTTATGTTTATTGAGACTATGCATGATTTCATCTTTGAAAATTATGAATTATGATGAACTTTTGATATGAATTTCATGATACCAAAATTAGAATTTTACTATAATATTGGTGGGTTAATTTTGAAGTGATTTTACTCTCCTTGTTATACTCTTGAGTTGCATGATTTTTAACAAGTATCATGAACCCACCATGTTCGATGAAATTACATGACAAGAATTCTCAAGTTGTTTACGTGATTTACAAGTCAAGTGACTTCATGATGATTAAGGGTTTTCAAGAATGTATTTTATTCATGCAAAGTATCTATGATTTCTCAAGTAACAAGTTGTGCCCAATTTCAAGAATTTTAATTTTTTGTGAGCTATTCTTGTTAAAGCAGGTATGATTATTATCCACTTTGGTATTCAAGTTAGGCTCACTAGTAGAATGGTCAAGCAAGTGTAAGAGCTACTCATGTCATGTTATCATGTCTCTTATAAGATATTAAAGTGATGATTATTTCAAGTATTCCATAGGATTCTACTTAGCACCAATTGAGGCTTAAGATGGGGGATAGACTCAACGGATTCTTATATAAAGTCTTAAGTCTCTAAACTATGTGTCGTTAATGGTTATGTATTACACTTCTTATGCTATTGGATCTATTTAGTGCATATTATAATAATTTATCATGTTTGATTTGCCTTGGCAAGTAGACCACACTTTTCCAGGGGGTGTCATGCCCGATCACTAGCTAGGGGGTGTCATCCCTTGCTGCTGTACCGATTGGGTTTCATGACTTGGATTCCAGGATGCAGCTCCTTGGTCTATATCGATTGAGGTCTCTTCCCAAAGATGTATTATATATTATGCAAGTTAAATATCTTACATGCATGTATCACTATAAGCATTGATCATACATGGCATATTGAGATTATAAAACCAGGATTATGATTATATATTTTGCATATATTGGCTTATATCTTTATTGCATTGCCTTCACATAATTAGTACATTTGCACGTACTAAGACATACTATATGCCTATGTGATATCACCATGTAGGAACTCAAACTTTTTTTGATCATCCTCATCCACGTGGCTAGTTTGGTTCTCAGAGAAAGCTTTCTTGAGTCCTCAATTTTGAGGACATATCTACTTATTTGATGTTATGTTGAGACTTCTTCTTATGTTGAGTACTTATTAATATGAAGGTGAGCCCGAGGAGAGTCTTGGCCCCTGCTTTATTCTAAAGTAGAGGTATTATTGGATACTATATCTGTAAATGCTATGAGCTTGACTCTTTCCATATTTTTATGATTATCAAAGACTTTCCTTACTATCATTTCTCCTTTTATTAGTTGACTCTTAATATTATTTTCTTTTGCTTTTGCAACCAAGGATGTGTACATGTTACAATCAAGAGGCTTGTATGGGTTGTCTTCGAACTTCTCACTCGTTGTTTCATGTCTAAGCCCTAGACTTGGGTTGTGACATTCATGGTGGAACCCTTCACTTGAATCCCTTAAGGCAACCAAGGGCTTACCCTAAAAGGGACCAGGCCCCCCCATGGTGCCCTTTATTGTCCGTAGAGTGCACCACGACATGTAGAGGGTTTCTTGGAGAGCACCTTAATGAGTCCACATTTCATATTCATTTTGGGGCTATCTTGGAAAGAAATATTATCCTTAGTGTGCTATTATTTCAATCTTTAACGAATATGCATGTGTTATGGCACGAAAAGGTATTAAAAGTGCATAAATGGTCAATACTTTTCAAAACCTTAGAAAGAGAGAAACAACAACAACAACAACAGCAACAACAATATTAACCCAATACCTCAAAGGCTGCCGCCCATTGTAGGGTAAGGGCGGGTCGTATGCAACCTGACCCCTATGTTTAAAAACATAACGCGACTATTTTCGGATAACCCATGATGAGCATTGAAAGTTGCATTGACTAACTGCTACTTCACAATTGAAAGAAGCACAGACAGGATAAAGAGACATTTTGCTTTATTCCATCATATCCCAAAGCCAAAAAATAGTGAATCTTTGGCTCCATCCAAGATTGATGGAAAACCTTGGAAAGGGAGCAAAAGTGCAAAAAGGTGGAGAAAAAAGGCATCGCCTACACAATTGACAATCCACCCAAAACTGAGAGGGACAACTTAGCATTGTAGTAACCAAGGTTCTAGTTTAACTTAGAAATATGGTCAGAATCGATATTGCAAATAATATTTGGTGCACTGTCGAATGGCACAGGAGATTGCCTAAAGTTGCAGCACTCAAGGCCCCAAAACCCTAAAGATTATGTGATGAGAACTTCGGCGAATCAGCGAATTGAATTGGTAGAGTGAAAAGCCATCACCTCATGTTGCAGAAGAGGAATCCTTGTGAAGATGCAGAGAAAAGCGGTCAAGTGCACATTCAACACATCGTCAGAGTGCTCGGCGATATTCAGCCTTAACCACTTTATGGCATTTCACAACATAAACTCCCACACATTTGAATAGAGTATATAAGCAATTTAGAAAGTACATTGTTGTAACACCTCACATCTTACAATACTAGTACAACTTGATAATGATTTGGTCAAATTAGCGCCCATTTTTAAAAGTGCTCTAATTTTATGTTATAGGGGGATATATGCGTCTAGCACTTAAGAGGGTCGAGCGTATATATTTTTTGCGACAAATTGAGTAGATTGCGGCCTTAAATAAAGTAAAAGTATTGAGGTGCATGTACGACTTAAGAAGCTAGTAGGTGAGTCACCTACTTGCTTAGCTTAAATTTACTAGCTAAATGGAGATGAGGTTCTACGTCGAATTTGACCATGTCCGATTATTAATAAAGTACGTGTTAAGGGTGTAACTTTAGCCCATATTTTAATATCATAAATAGACTTTATTTTCAGCCCAAGAAGAATATAAAAAGGTCCCAAGTACACCACAACCCACTTGGCTAATTGGGCCCAAACTAAGTGAAGCGAAAGTTGAAAAATGGTCAGCCCAAGCCCATCAACTTTGAGAGCCAATTAGGTCCAAGTGTAAGGGACAAGATTTTGAATAATTAGCTTAATAATTTGTGGTATTAGGTGTTCAAAAGTCCAAGAGTAAGTCAGCCAAAAGACCCTTTATAAAGGGCTCAAAACAGCCCTTAAGTCATTTCACTTTGGAGAAAAATTTTAGCTTCCTAGAGACTTTTCTTTCTCTCTTTACTTCACTTCACAAAGCAGCTAACAGAACCCTCTAGGGTTCTTGAATAAAACTTGAATCTTGAAAGTAAAGTTAAGTGATCATAGTTGGGTATTTAGTATGGTTTATTCATGAAAAACAAGAACTATATCCTAGTATGTTATGTTGAAAATTCTGGACAACTTGTATTCTAAGGATTGTTGTACACTTTTTTTGTTAATTAAGAGACTTTTCTCTTCTTGATTAGCTGTATTATGAAGTAATACTTATGTATTTAACAAAGGTCATTTTAATAATATAACCAGGCAGCTTCACCACTTTTACAGTCCACAAAAGTGAGTCTTTATATGATACGACAATTATATTCTTAGTATGAACTTGTGGGCTATTGGATGGAAGGCTATTGCCTCATATCCTTAATGACTAATTTTTTACTATTCCAAGACTTGTTCAAGGCTACTTTTATGTATAGATGTGTTGAGAACAGTTTGGCTAAAGTTGGAACAGGTTTGGAATTGTCGACGTCAAAATAGGGCAAAGGGGGCATAAGGTTATGCTGTCCATTTGTAGGTTGTATAGAATTGTTATGTGTTGTGCTTTGTGGGCTGTTGTAAGACTGTTATGGAACTAGAATAGGCTGAAAATGATGTGTATATGATAATGTGTATTAGAAAATATGATTAGGGTCCAAAAGGTTGAAAGAATACACTTGGGTTTATAAATACCCACTTGCTGCCCGTGTGTTATTGTTTTATGTGATTGGGCTGCCAAGGTGTATCTATTGGCTATTAATGCTAGTTTTATCACCTACTATGTTGTAGATAAATATTTTGAGGAAGGAAAGGTTATCTCAAGGTAGTAATGAGGTCATACAATGAGGTATGTAAGGCTACTTGATTCCGTATTATTTGGCATAAAGCATAGATCCCTCCTTAGCATATAAAGGCACTTACCAACTCTAACACAACTATTAATTGTGTCTCCACTCTTTGACATGTTCATATTCTCCCATAGATAGTCACCTTCAAATCTTCATACATACATGGATACCAAGTTACATGGGTTCTTTTTACTAAATAAAGTTCACGAGTTATTTCATCTCATACACATTTTATTATTTATGTAATGTACTCTTTTCATCATCATGTTGTCTTGTATAATTATATACATGTCATATATTACAACTATAGTCCTACAACTCTGATATTGTGACCACCAAAAGAGTCATCACAAGGGTAATTGAAAGATAAAGTCTATTGTTTATTAATGGGTGGTAGCCCGAGGGGTGGAAGAATCATCAAGCCAGGGACGATCCTATCATGGGTGGTAGCACAAGGGGTTAAGGAAGAACCTAGCCAGGGAGGATCCCGATACAGTTTTACCACTAATCAGTTAGTCATTCGTATTACATGTTGTGCACATACTATACAGTATAGGTAAAGTAATATAAAGAACAATTAAGTACATGATCCTAAAGTATAACCAAAGGTGGTCTCTAATCTTACACCAGTGCATGGTTTCATATGAGTTGTTACTTCATGTACAGTATCTCCTGCCTTACATATTCAGTACATTATCTCGTATTGACGTCCCTCATGGGGGACTTGCATTTCATGCTGCAGGCACAGGTGCTAGTAGATCTCCCCAGTAGGAGTGTAGGACATCCAGCTGCTATTACCAAGCTCCAGGTTGCTTTGGAGCTTTGTGTTTAAAGCTTATATTTTTGTGTTGTATAGTTAGTCGAAGCGGGCCTGTCCTGATACTTATTAGATACTTTTCCTTATCTAAAGTTTTTGTAGACTATGTAAATGAAAGTGTGGTCATGTCTCGTACTTTAAACACAGTGGCCCCAATGGCCTAGCCATATGCATTTTGTTTTTGCTTGTTAGCACTGTTTATTTTCTTAAAGGCATTTCAAACATAGAAATCCCTCATAATATGTATAGAAAGCGCATAGATACAAGTTGGTTCTCCTGAGCCTTATAGACAATAGGTGCCAGTCCGACCTAACGGGACCTTGGGGCGTGACAATTGTACATAGCATATATCATATCAGAACATATTCTTCTTTTTAGTTTTACATAGAGAGTAGTACATAGAACTTTCCTTTTGAAGTACAAAGGTTGATAGGATTTTTAAGCTTTTGGGAAGAATATTGGAGTAGATTGGCTTGTGATAATCAACTATTTTCTATTCAATCTTGTTGCCCATGTCTACAACAGCTATGTTTGTTATCAAATCTTTAATTTATAGCATGTGTTGCGAAAACCTCTATGTTGGGGGTGTGCTATTGATATGGGTTTTTGATTTATCTATTTGGGTCATTTATATTTTGACTTATTTGTTGTTGATTTGAGTGTATTTATATCTATCCCTATGTTTAATCTATAAATTCAAAGTTGAAAACTTGGGGTTTACTTTGGATATCTGATTGTTGCCTTAGCCAAAATGATTAGAGTGTGGAAAGGATATAATGGCTAGAAACCTCTTTGGTTTTCAGTTGAAGTCTATAGCTATGGATTCAATGGCCAAGGTATTAGGGGTTTTGGTGAGATTTCTTAGGCCAAGAATGTCTTCGGTGGTCCGCGTATTATATTGTAGTTAAATTATATGAAACACTTGTGTATCATAGCTACATATGTGTTACAAGCAACCTAACATATTCACTCATTATCAACCCATTTAGTCAAATATTTAGACCCAGCTGGTAGATCCATTCCTATATTTGGACATCCCCAACATCTTTCCTTATTTGCTGATTAAATTATTGGCTAAATATTATGTAGTTTAATTCTTACTTTTAATAATTGCAACCCCCAAATCCTATAATTGCTTAGTCTGATGAATCACTTCTATTTTGAATAATGATTCCCTATGGGATTCGACCCCAATCTCTCAATTGGGTTATTATGCTAATGAAGATCGCCCCTACTTCCTTTGAGTAGCCTAGTTGAGCGATATAAAAAATGGTGTCATTGTTGGGGAATCAGAAAGTTCATAATTGAAGTGTTTGTTGAGATTTGTTCTTGTAGTTAGAGTTTGTTTTACTATTTCAATGTTGTTTTTGTTGTTGAAAACTAGGTGCTAAAACAAATGATGAAAGGAACGTTCAAGGTGAAATCGTGGGAAATATAAGTGACCTTCAAAATATCAAATGGGACCATGTGAGCTGTGGTAGGGCAATCTTGTTGCCTTCAATAGCTGCAAATGGCAAATCCAAAATCACTGATACAATGCTATAGTTACTTCAGCTTAGTGGATTATTTAGAGGACAAACATGTGAAGATCCCCATGAACACCTTCAAACTTCATTGATGTGTGTTCACCATTCAAGTATTGGGGTGTCACACAAAACCTATTAGACTAATGCTTTTCGCTTTTTCTATAAAGGGAGATACTGTAAAGTATTTGGTTGAGCTTCCCTGAGGGTCAATTGCAATATGGGAAGAAATATAGAATGAGTTCCTCGAGAGATTCTTCGCGCCTTTAAGAATGATTAATTTATTGTCATGAAGAGCAAAACTTGATTTCTAAGGGTTGCATTTATCATCTTGTAAGGGTTAGGGATGTTTAGTCTAGATTCCTTCCCATTGAGTCGGTTCTGGTGGTCAATGAGTTTCTTGATGACTTTCCTGATGAGCTTCCGGGTGTTTCTACCAAAAGAAAAACAGACTTTGGTGTAGACCTCCTTCCTGATACACAACACATTTTCATTCCCCTTACCATCTGGCCAGAGCAGAATTGAAGGAGTTGAAGGATCAATTGAGAGATTTATTGGAGAAGGATTTCATAAGGCCTATCAAGTCACTTAGGGTTCACTAGTGTTATTTGTGAAGAAAAAGTATGGTTCCCTTAGAATGTGCATTGATTACCGGCAACTTAATAAGGTTACCATAAAGAACAAGTATCCTCTACCAAGGATTGATGACCTTTTTGATCAACTACAAGGGGTTTTTTACTTTTCTAAGATTGATCTTCAGTCTGGTGATGATAGTCACGCTCCAATAAAAAAGCGATCGCTGTCAGCAATTAATCTAATCGAAGACTAGGGTAGAATCCATAAGGAATTCAGGGCTTGACTACAAGAATTTACTATCAATCATTTTGAGTATTTATGACTAAAATCTCTAGGGTGTTTCGTGATTAAAAAAACAAAAGCAAAACTGAACACTATGCTATTATGTGGAGAAACCCTCAAATTTAGGGACAACATAGAAATTGTGTTCCCCATGGTATATTGAATCGATTACCCTAGAAAAGATGACTATATTGGGAATCCACATGCAGGATGGTAACTTAGCTTCTTCCATCCCTCTTGTGAAGGTTAAGGTCAAATTTCACCATGGTACGTGGTCGGCAACCATGGCGTGCCAATGAACCATTACCCATTGTCCGAGTCAACCTACCCTTAATCATGTTTGGTTGATTAGATGAGACCACATCAACTGAATCCTATCATTTACTTTTATTTTCCTATTCGTCACTACCTTGGTCAGGATCGTGATAGTAGGCGGGGTTTGGTGTTGGCCACCACCAAACAACAATCAAAATAAAGGGCAATAAACAATACAAGTGAAACCTCAATCGTAGAAATTCAATTGATCTAAGTTATCTCAAGTCAACTACCCATGGTTTCCACACCCCCAAGTTGTGGGTGCTTACCTACTCATGGCTATGGAAAAACCAATAAGAATGCAAATACAAAACATACTTGAGAATTTTACCCAAAGCAATGAAAATAGAAAACAGTATAAGTTGCAAACCACAATCTCGATAGATGGAGAAAAAAGACAATTTAAGATTTACACTCCCCAAAAGTGGGTTTTCCAATAGAAAATGAGAATCTACACTAAAATCGTAAAATAGTCTAGAGACAATATTCAATATCCCAAGTTTGGAATCTCTCTTAAGTCTAGAATCTACCTTCAAAATAAACCTTAACAGAAAGGTTTTTATAGTATGTACAAACTTAACCTTAAAAATTACATAGAAAAGATAGCTGGCAACAGGTATATCTCACAGGTATGACTCATAGGGTAACCTACGAGTCATCATCAAGATCTCTTATTAGGCACTTTGCATTTTGGACTTGATTGTTATGACCCACTGGGTACGAGTCATTGCTTGGTCTACCACTCATATGCTTCCCTTGTAAGTCTATACCTTCTATTTTTGGTCTAAAATTTGGCTCTCTATTTCTTGCTATGAGTCCACTATACGAGTTGTAGTGAGACCTACACTCATAAAGTGGCCTCGTAGGGCTGACCTCTATTTAGCAGATTTTTATTTTTTGCTCTCTGTTTCTTGCTATAAGATCACCCTATGACTCATTTCTTAGGCTATGACTTGTAGGAAGGCTTGTATATCCTACACTTCATCAAAATCTGCAATTTCCTTCCAAAATTGTTCTAACCTAACTTTTCTGCAATACCAACACAAAAACATATAAAAAACATAAGACGTCACATTAAGAACTCATAAAATCTCTTCGTTTAGGCATCAAATATGTTATGTTTTGATAGCACATCATCTGGGTACCACCAAATGAAGGTGAGGGAGTGTGATATTCCAAAAATAGCTTTTCTAACTAGGTATGGGCACTTTGAATTAATGGGAATGACTTTTGGGTTGACTAATGCACTGGCTATATTTATGGATCTCATGAATAAGGTCTTCAAACCCTACCTTGATATGTTTGTGGTGTTCTTTATTGATGATATCTTGATGTATTCCCAGAGTCAAGAGGAATATGTGAATTACTTGAAGGTAGTGATGCAAATTTTGAGGGCTAAGAGGTTGTTTGCTAAATATGAAAAGTGTGTATTTTGGTTGAAATAGATTGCAATTTTGGGGAATGTGGTGTCGGGTGATGACAATAAGGTGCATCCTAAGAAGATGAAGGTGATAAGAAATTGGCCTAGAACCTTGACTTCAGTAGATATTAGGAGTTTCTTGGGTTTAGTAGGTTACTACTGGAGGTTTGTGAATGGTTTCTCTTTTGTTCCTTCTCTTATAACCAATAAGACTCAAAAGAAGGCCAAATTTTTTAGATCGATGAATGTGAAAGAGTTTTCAAACTTTAAAAGACAAGGTCATCTCCGTCCCTATTTTGGCTTTATCGGAAGGGTTAGAAGGTTTTGTAGTTTATTGTGATGTCTCAAAAATTTGTTTGAGATGTGTTTTAATGCAAAATGGCAACATTATAGCATATGCTTCTAGGCAACTTAAGGTGCATGAGCGAAATTATCCCACCTATGATCTTGAATTAGTGGCGGTGGTGTTTTGTTTGAAAATTTAGCATTATTATTAGTATCGGGTTCATGTTGATGTGTTTACCGTCTACAAGAATCTTCAATATGTGTTCACACAAAACGATCTTCTTGAGACAAAAAAGGTAGTTAGAACTACTTAAGGATTATGGCATGAGTCCATCTCGAAAAAGCTAATATTGTAGCCGATGCTCTCAGTAGAGCGTCTATGGGTAGTATAACTCGTATTGATATTGGTAACAAGGAAGTCGCTAGAGACGTTCACCGATTGGTTAATAGGGGTCAGGTTGAATGAAGTTGAGATGGTGGTGTAGTAGTGGTTGATGGTTCTAAATCTTCTTTTATTGAAAGAGTCAAGTCAAAACATGACCTTGATCCCGCTTTTCTAGAGTTGAAGGCTTTGGTGACAAATGATAAAGTAGAGGTTTTCTCCAAGGGGGAGATAGTATACTTGAAGATCTCACCCACGAAGGGTGTGGTCCATTTTGGTAAGGAAGGGAAGTTGAACCAAGGTTTGTGGGTCCTTATAGAATTTTGAGGAGAGTTGGTAAGGTTGCATATGTATTGAAGTGGCCTATGGAGATGAATATGGTTAATCCGATCTTCCGTGTATCTATGTTGAGGAGATGTGTTGGTGATCCAAGTACTATAGTACCTTAGAGATTGTGGGTGCTTTGGAAGATAACTTCACCTATGAGTACGTCTTAGTAGAGATATTGTGTAGACATGTACAATGGTTGAGGAACAAAGATTTAGCATCTATCAAGGTCCTTTGAAGGAATGAACAAGTTGAAAGTGCCATATGGGAAGCCGAGGCAGACATGAAAAAGCAATATACATATATTTTCCACTCTACTCAAGTCAAAGATAATTAACTAACTCCTATCTATGATTTCGAGTCCTAAGTTTCAGTCCCCATGTCATTTTGCATGCATTCATGTTCATGGAAATGAGTTTGTCATGACTTTTGACATTCATGTTGAGACATTTTGAAAATGATGTTTAAAGTGCATCTGTTGCATTCATATCAGGATGAAAACTTCATGCTTACTTCTCTTACACGTAATTATTTGATATTCGAGGATGAATATTCCGAAGGAGGAGATATTGAAACGCCTCTCATGTGCTTCGAAATGCCCTATAATTGTAATTTCTATATATCTCAAAATTCGTGCATGATTTCAAAAATCCAACTTTATATTCTTGATCAGAGCGCAAAATTAAGTGGAAAATAGGCATCACTCAGATTTTAGAAGACCCATAGTGAAAATTGTTTTTGCTGATTTTCTAATTCTAGGGATTGTTCGCGCCCAGGCGGCGACGCGCTAGGGGCAAGAACTAGTATATTTTATTAGGAACATTTAGTCTGCGCCATTCCAGAGCCACGAACTAGTGTTAAATTTTCTCAATTTTTATTATTTCGTCCAAGGGCATTGGGGTAATTGCCCCATGCCTATTTAAATGTGAAATCTCCTATACTTTGCCAGCTTTCAACTCTATAACTCACAAAACCCTCTCTAAAAACCTCTCCAAGACTTTATCAAATCTCTCCTTCAAATTCAATGATTTGAAGCCTGATTTTAGGACTCAAGAACCTATCTTAAGCTTCAAATTTCCCCTAACTCAATCTCAAGAAAAATTTACGTTTAAGGTATGTGTGTTTTCATCCATGGATCCTTTCATCCATGGAGCCCCACCCTCTTTTTATAAAAATTGTATGATTTAAAGTTGTATTATTTATGGATATCTTTTATTATGAAATATGAACAAAAATTATGTTGGAGTTTTATCAAGTATTGATCGAATATGGATGAATGTATACTTAAACTTCTTCCATGAGTTGCTTTATGTTTATCAAGACTATGCATGATTTGAGCTTTGAAAATTATGAACTATGATGAACTTTTGATCTGGATTTAATGATACCCAAATTAGAGTTTTACTACAATATTGGTGGGTTGCTTTTGAAGTGATTTTACTCTCCTTGTTATACTCTTGAGTTGCATGAGTTTTAACAAGTGTCATGAACCAACCATGTGTCTGATGAAATTACATGACAAGAATTCTCAAGTTGTATACATGTTTTACAAGTCAAGTGACTTTATGATGACTAAGGGCTTTCAAGAATGTATTGAATTCATGAAAAGTATCCATTATTTCTCAAGTAACAAGTTGTGCCCTATTTCATGATTTTTAGCTATTGTGAGCCATTCATGTTAAAGTAAGGGTCCATGTATGATTATTATCCACTCTTATATTCAAGTTAGGCTCACTAGTACAGAGGTCAAGCATGTTTAAGAGCTACTCATATCATGTTATCATGTCTCTTATAAGTTATTAAAGTGATGATTATTTCAAGTATTCCTTAGGTTTCGACTCAGCACTAATTGAGGATTAAGATGGGGGCTTGACTCAAGGTGGCCTTATATATAGTCTTTACCCTCTAAACTATGTGCCGCCATAGGATTATGTATTACACTTCCTATACTAGTGGATCTATTTAGTGCATATTGTCATGATTTATCATGTTTTGTTTGCCTTGCCAAGTAGACCATACTTTTCCAGGAGGTGTCATGCACGATCACTAGCTGGGGGGTGTCATCCCTTGCCGCCTGTACCGATTGGGTTTCATGCCTTGGATTCCAAGTTGTAGTTCTTTGGTATATGTTGGTTGAGGTCTCTTCCCATAGGTTTATTATATATTATGCAAGTTAAATGTTTTACATGCATATGTCACTACAAACATTGATCATACATGGCTTATTGAGATTATAAAACCACGATTATGATTATACATTTTGAATATATTGGCTTATGTATTTGTTGCATTACACCCCGCATACTTAGTACATTCAAATGTACTAATGCATACTATTTGCCTATGTGATATCACCATGTAGGAACCATAACTTATTTTGATCATTCTCCTCCACATGGCTAGTTTAGTTCTCGAAGAAAGCTTTGGTGAGTCCTTAATTCCAAGGAAAATATCTACTTATTTCATATTATGTAGAGACTTCTTCTTATGTTGAATACTTATACTTAATATGAAGGTGAGCTCGGTGAGTTTCTTGGCCCCATTCTATTCTAAAGTAGAGGTGTTATTGGATACTACATTTGTATATGCTATGAGCTTGACTCTTCTCATGTTTTTATGCTTATCATAGATTTTCCTTACTGTCGCTTTCCCTTTTATTAGTTTACTCTTAATATTGTTTTTTTTCTTCCTCAACCAAGGATGTATACATGTTACGGTTAAGAGGCTTGTCTGGGCTTTCTTCGGACTTCTTATTTATAATTTTTGTCTAGGCCCTAGGCTTGGGTTATGACATTCATGGTGGAACTCTTCACTTGAATCCTTTAAGGCAACCAATGTCACGCCCCAAGTTCCATTAGGGCGGATTGACACCCATTGCCAATAAGGCCTGGGAGAACCAACCTATATCTATGTGCTTTCTATACATTTTATAAGGGGTTCCTACCTTCAACATGCCTTTAAGAAAGTAAATAGTAATAACAAGCCAAAAGGAAATGCATATGGTTAGGCCATTGGGGCCATGGTGTCTAAGTTATGAGACATGACCATACTTTAATTTACATAGTCTGCAAAGCCTCTAGATAAGGAAAAGTATCTAAAAAAGTTCAGGACAGGCCCCGCCTCGACTAACTATATAATACAAACATATAAGCTCTAGACACAAACAAAGCCCCAAAGCAACCTGGAGCTTGGTATCAGCGACTGGATATCCTGTACTCCTACTGAGGAGATCTACTAGCACCTATACCTGCAGTATGAAATACAGGTCCCCCATAAGGGACGTTAGTATGAGATAATGTACTAACTATGTAAGGCAGGAAATACTATATATGAAGTAACAACTCAAATAAAACTATGCATTGGTGTAGGATAATAGACCACCTTTAGTTATACTGTGGGATCATGTACTTTATGTTCTTTATATTATTTTACCTTTACTGTATAATCTGTGCACAACATGTAATACAAGTGACCAACTAATCAGTGGTAAGACTATATCGGGATTGTCCCTGGCTAGGTTCTTCCTTAATCCCTCGAGCTACCACCTGTGATAGGATCGTCCCTGGCTAGGTGATTGTTTCACACCTCGAGCTACCACCCATCAATAAACAATACACTTTATCTTTCAATTACCTATGAGATGATTCATTTGGTAGTCAAAATATTAGAGCTGTAGGACTATAGATGTAACATGTGATATGTAGATAATCATACAAGACAATATGACAATGAAAAGAGTACGTTACACAAATAATAAAATGTGTATGAAATGAAATAACTCGTGAACTTTATTTAGCAACAAGAACCCATGTAACTTGGTATCCACGTATATATAGATTTGAAGGTGACTATGTATGGGAGCATATGAACATGTGAAAGAGTGAAGACATAGTTAATAACTGTGTTGGAATTGGAAAGTGGTTTTATGTGCCAAGGAATGATCTATGTTTCATGCCAAACAATACGAAATCAAGTAGCCTTACCTACCTCATTACTATCTCAAGATAACCTCCTCTTCCTTTAAATATTTATCTACCAACATAGTAAATGATAAAACTAGCATTAGTAGCCAATAGATACACCTTGGCAGCCAATCACATAAAAAAAATAATACACTGGCAGCAAGTGGGTATTTATAAACCCAAGCGCATTTTTTCAATCTTTTCGCCCCTAATCATAATTTCTAATACATATTCGCATGTACACATCATGTGCAGCCTATTTTAATGCCATAATAGTTTTGCAATAGTCTACCAAGAACAACACATAACAATTCTACACAACCTACAAATGGACAGCATAACGTTACGTCCCTTTCCCCATTTTGGCGTCAATAATACCAAACTCCTTCCAACTTTAAAAAAACTATTCTCAATACACACATGCATACACACACACACACACACACATATACACACACACACACATATATATATATATAGACATAAATAGCCTTGAATCAGTCTCAGAACAGTAACAAGTCAATCATTAAGGATGTAAAACAATAGTCTTCCATCTAACAACCCACAAGTTCATACTAAGAACACAATTGTGATATCATATAATGACTCACATTTGTGGACTGTAAAAGAGTTAAGTAGCCTGGTTACATTACTATAGAACTAACCATTGTTAAATAAAAAAGTATTACTTTATAATATAATCAACCAAGAATAGAAAAACCTCTTGAACAACAAGAAAAATGTACAACAATCCTTAGGATACATGTTGTCTAGAATTTCCAACACATGTATAATTAGCTTGTTTCTTTGGTTTTGATAAACAAACCATACTAGGTGTATAAGTAGATTTACTTACCTTTAAACTCAAGGTTTATAGCCTTTTTAAGAATACTTGTAAGGTTGTAAGTCTTATTTTCCACACATTCAAAGAGAGCAAAGAATAACCAAGAAACCATATTTTTTTGTCCAAGTTGAAATGACTTTAATGTGCTGTCTTTATCCTATTTTTAAATGCTTTCTTGTCTGACTTACTTTTTGTTTCTTAGGATTAATATATTAAGTTGGTGATGTAGCTTCTTGGACCTTTCACTTGGGCCTTAAGAGGCTCCAAATTGATGGGCCTTTGCTTCCCATTTTTTAGCTTTCTTCTTAATTAGTTTGGGCCTAAATAATCAAAGAAATTGTGATGTCTTTGGGCCCTTTTTTATCCTTACTAGGCTGAAAATATAGTCCATTTAGGATGTTGAAACTTGGTCTAAAGTTACACCCTTAACACTGACTTTATTCATAATCGGACTTGGACAAATTTGACGGCGAGCCTCCTCTCCGTTTAGCAAATTTAAGCTAAGCAAGTAGGTGACTCACCTGCTAGTTTATTAAGTCCTGCAAGTACCTCAATTATCTCACTTTGTTTAGGGCTATGATCTCCTCAGTTCTACACAAAACATGTATGAACTCGACCCTCTTAAGCGTTAGACGTACATATTGCCCATTCATATGACATTCAAGCACTTTTAAAAATTGGCGCTCATTTAACCAAACCATGTCATGTTTCATTCATATAATACTAGTATTGTAAGATGTGGGTGTTACATCCTCCCCGCTTAGGAACATTCATCCTTGAAAGTTAGCACAATTGCATAGCTTAACCAAGTTCAACGCAATAAATATTCAAACACACGTACCTATTAAGGCCCCCAATTCTGGATGTTGGACTTCCTCTTTAGCTTCAAAAAAGTAAGGGTATTTTGATTTCATCTCATCCTCGACCTCCCATGTTATTTCTTCAGCTTGCTGGTTTCTCTAAAGTACCTTTACTGAAGCTATTTTTTTATTCCTTAGCTTCTTAACTTGACGATCTAGAATAGCAACAAGTACCTTTTCATAGGTGAGATCTTCTGTAACCTGCACATCCTAAATAGGAGTGTTATAGGTTGGGTCACCTATGCATTTTTGAAGCATTGAGAAATGAAAAATTAGATGAACCATTAAAAGCTCTTGGGGTAGCTCTATTTCATATGCAACCTGCCTGAATCTCTTAATAATCTAATATGGCCCTGTGTAACGTGGAGTCAGTTTTCTTTTCTTACCAAATCTTATAACTCCTTTCATTAGAGACACCTTTAGAAATACCCAATCCCCTACTGAGAATTCCTGTCCTCTTCTTCTAGCATCCACAGATGATTTGTGATTACTTTGGGCTACTTTTAGTCACTGTTGTATTACCTTAACTTTTTCCATGGCTTATTATACTAGATCTGGCCCAAGTAAGGCAGTTTCACCCACTTCAAACCATCCAATTGGTGACCTATATTTCCTTCCATACAAAGCTTCATAAGGTGCCATCTTGATACTTGAGTGGTAGTTATTATTATAGGCAAATTCAATAAGTGGCAAATGGTCCACCCAACTACCTTTAAAATCTAATGCATAAGCTCACAACATATCTTCAAGTGTCTGAAAGGTGCCTTCTGCTTGACCATCTATTTGAGGGTGGAATCTATACTCAAATTCACTTATGTACCTATACTCCTTTAGAAGTACTTCAAAAATTTCACAGTGAATTGAGCTCCTCGGTCAGATTTAATGGAGATTGGGACTCCATGTAGATTGACTATCTCTTTGAGGTATAGCTTGGAATACTCTTCAACTGTATAATCACTCGGACTGGCAAGAAGTGTGCTAACTTTGTGAGTCTATCAACTATTACCTATATAGAGTCAAACTTCTGAAATGAGCGAGGCAACTCGGTAACAAAATCCATATTAATCATATCCCACTTCTATGTTGGAAGCTCTATACACTACATATCTGGCTTTTGGTGTTCTATTTTTACTTGTTGACAATTTGGACATTGACCCACAAATTTTGCAAGATCCTTCTTCATGCCTCCCCACCAAAACATTCCCTTTAGGTCATGGTATATCTTAGCTGACTCTAGATGGATGGAATATCAGGAATGATGGGCTTCTTGCATTATCCTATTTCTTAATCCATTAATATCAGGGACACATAATCTATTTATGCAGTAAAGTACTCCATTTGGTGTAAGTTTAAAGCCCTTCATCATACCCTGATTTACCTTTTCTTTAAGTCGTTGTAAACTAGGATCCTCAAATTGTTTTGCTTTCACCTCCATTACTAATGAGGATGCTGCTACATTATGTATAATAAACCCTTTCTTTAGACTTTCAAGAAGGCGAACTCCCAAATTGTCTAGTTGATGTAGATCCTTAGCCACTCCTTGACTTACCATAGCTTGATCACTAATATTCGTGATTACTTTACAACTCAGAGCATCAGCTACCACATTTGCTTTCCTCAGATGGTATAGTATATCAACGTCGTAATCCTTTATTAGCTCTAGTCATCTCTGCTGTCTTAAGTTTAGTTCTTTCTGCTTAAAGATGTATTGCAAACTCTTATAATCCATATATATGTCAACATGAACCCCATACAAATAGTGATACCATATTTTCAAAGCAAATACAACTTCTACTAGCTCAAGATTATGAGTTGGTTAGTTTTTCAAATGTGGTCGTAATTATGTAGATGCATAAGCAATTACCCTACCATATTGTGTCACTACACATGCTAAGACAACTCCTGAAGTATCGCAATACACCGTATACCCTTCGGTACAGGTGCAGTAATTAGCTTATTTTTTAGTTCCTGGAAGCTCCTTTCATATGCATCGTTCCATTGGAACATGGTTACCTTGTGTGTCAACTTGTTAGAGGTACAGAAATAGAAGAAAAACCTTTAACAAACCTCCTGTAATAACCTGCCAAACCTAGGAAGCTTCGAACTTCCATGTGTGCCGTTGGTCTTGGTCAATCTTTCACAGCCTCTATCTTTTGTGAATCAACTCTTATTCCCTCATCAAACATAATATGACCCAAGAATGCCATTGATTTTAGCCAAAATTCACATTTAGAAAACTTGGCATACAACTGTCAATCACAAAGAACCTGTAACACTTGTCATAAGTGATTTGCAAGGTTCTCTTCTGATATTGAATATACCAAAATATTATCTATAAATACTATCACGAACACATCCAAGAATGGCTTAAATACCCTATTCATCAGATCCATAAAAACTGCTGGTATATTCATTAGCCCAAATGACATAGCAAGGAATTCAAAGTGACAATAGAGTGTTCTGAAAACAGTCGTAGGTATATCATCCTCCTTCACCCTCACTTGGTGATACCCTGATCTCAGATTAATTTTTAAAAAGCATTTAGTACCTTGTAATTGGTCAAATAAATCATCAATCCAGGGGAGGGGGAATTTATTCTTAATTGTCACCCTATTCAGTTCTCGATAGTCAATACACATTTTCAAGGTGCAATCCTTTTTGCCTACAAATAACACTGGTGCACCCTAATGGGACACACTAGGTCTTATAAAACCTTTCTCCAGTAAGTCTTTTAATTGCTCTTTTAATTCAACAATTTTGCTGGGGACATTCTATATAGAGGGATAAAAATAGGTTGAGTGCCTAGAAGTAAGTCAATACCAAAATCTACTTCTCGTTCTGGAGGTAATCCTGGAAGTTCTTCAGGGAACACATCAACAAATTCATTCACTACTGGAACTAATTGAAGAGTTGGTGATTCTGCCTCCATATCCCTCACTCTCACTAAATGACATATATACCCCTTATACACCATCTTCCTGGCATTAAAATAAGAGATAAACTTACCCTTTAGCGCCCTAATATTACCTTCCCATTCAAAAATTGTCTTATTTGGAAGGTGAAAGTACACTCTCTTAGTTTAGCAATCCACGATGGCATAGCAAGAAGCTAACCAATCCATAACCATTATAACATCGAATTCCACCATTTCTATCTCAATAAGGTCCACCAATGTGTCACAGTCACAAATAGTTACTACATAGTCATAATAAATCCTTCTAGCCATAATAAATTCATTGGTTGGTGTAGACACTTCAAATGGTATGTTCAATAATTTGGGTGTTCTCTTAAGCTTCCCAGCAACTAGTGGGGTAATGTATGATAGTGTGGAACCAGGGTTAATTAATGCATAAACATTATGTGAAAAGATAGACAATGTACTTGTGACCATATCAGGTGAAGCTTTCAAATTTTGTCGACTCCCCAGAGCATAAGTGCGATTCTGAACTCCGCTAGAGTTAGCTTCCCCTCTAACACCTCTACTATGACCCACAGGTGCTTGTTGACACCTAACTAATAGAGGAACTAATGATGATGATGTAACAACTGACCTAGTAGATTGTGCTATATCACCCATACGCCTTCTCAAGAAATCTCTCATCATGTGCCCTGACGCACCATACCAATAACAAACATCTATCCTAACATGACAATACCTGGATGACTTCTTCCACAATGTTTACAAGGTTGCCTAGGAGTTATTGGCTAGCCTGCCGAATATCCTGTTGTCCATGTACCTTGTCCCTTACCTCGTTGACCAAATTGGTTACTTTTAGACCCTTAAAGTTGTGGTGGAGCATTGGCTATAGAATAGGAGAATGATGGACTAGGCAATATATTAGAAAACCAAGGCCTAAGCTCACCTTGGGATGTTGTAAACTGCCCTATAGAACTAGCTCTTTTGGCTTGCGCCTTTTTGGCCTACGCCCTTTCTAACTCTTATGTCCTTTTACTTTTCCTCTGATCCTCCAATTTCTGTGCAAAAGCTTGCATTCTCGCCCTTTCTAACACCTATAATTGGGCCTTTCTGTCTTTGGCCTTGGCCAACAACTATATGAGTTAATAGTTGGACTGCATTTCTTAGATCCTGCACTATAGCATCAATAGGTGGTTCTGGGGGAATTTCACTACTTCCTTGTTCATCTGATCTGGAGGAGTTGGAGATGTCTGTTGAGTCTCATTTCGTTGTCTCACCTGACTAGATATACCAACTACCACTTTTACTCCCTGCCCTTTACCTTTGTTTTTCCTAGCATACTTACTATACAAAATAATTTAGAAGTTAGACACAATCCACCTACTACTTAACTCTATGGCATAATCTAAAGAATGAAATGAAAGTAATAGCTCCTAAATGCCATACAGCCTCCTGCTTATAAATGTGGTGCACAACACATCGATAAACAAGACTCTACATAGACATAACCTTGTAGACTCCCTATGATGACCCGCTTTGATACCACTTTTGTCATGCCCCAAGTCCCGTTAAGCAGACTAGCACTTGTTTCCAATAAGGACCGGGAGAACCAACCTATATCTATGTTCTTTTTATACATATTATAAGGGGTTCCTATCATCAGCGTGCCTTTAGCAAAATAAACAGTAATAACAAGCCAAAAGGAAATGCATATGGTTAGGCCGTTGGGGCCACGGTGTCTAAGGTATGAGACATGACCACACTTTAATTTACATAATCTACAAAGCCTCTAGATAAGAAAAAGTATCTAAAAGGGTCGGGACAGGACCTGACTCGACTAACTATACAATACAAACATATAAGCTCTAGACACAAACAAAGCCCAAAGCAACCTGGAGCTTGGAATTAGCAACTAGATGTCCTGTACTCCTATTGAGGAGATCTACTAGCACCTGTACCTGCAGCATGAAATGTAGGTCCCCCATAACGGACATCATTACGAGATAATATACTGAATATGTAAGGCAGGAAATATTGTATATGAAGTAACAACTCAAATGAAACTATGCACTAGTGTAGGATAAGAGGCCACCTTTAGTTATACTGTGGGATCATATACTTTATGTTCTTCATATTACTTTACCTTTACTGTTAATTTGTGTATAACATGTAATACAAATGACCAACTGATCAGTGGTAAAACTATATCAAGATCATCTCTTTCTTAACCCCTCGGGCTACTACCCGTGATAGGATCGTCCCTAGCTAGGTGATTCTTCCACCCCTCGGGCTACCACCCATCAATAAACAGTACACTTTATCTTTCAATTATCTTTGAGATGATTCTTTTGGTGGTCACAATATTGGAGTTGCAGGACTGTAGATGTAACATGTGATAAGTAGATAATCATATAAGACTATATGATGATGAAAAGAGTACGTTACACAAATAATGAAATGTGTATGAAATGAAATAACTCGTGAGCTTTATGTCGCAACAAGAACCCAAATAACTTGGTATCCACATATATATGTATATTTGAAGGTGACTATGTATAGGAGCATATGAACATGTGAAAGAGTGAAGACATAGTTAATAGCTATGTGGGAGTAGGCAAGTGCTTTTATATGCCAAGGAAGGATCTATGTTTCATGCCAAACAATATGAAATCAAATAGCCTTACATACCTCGTTGTATGACCTCGTTACTACCTCATGATAAACTTCCCTTCTCACAAAATTTATCTACAACATAGTAGGCGATAAAACTACATTAGTAGCCAATAGATACACCTTGGCAGCCCAATCACATTAAAAAAAATTCATGGGCAGCAAGTGGGTATTTATAAACTCGAGCGTATTTTTTTAACCTTTCTGCCCCTAATTGTATTTTCTAATACACATTTGCATGTACATATCATATGCAAACTATTTTATTACCATAACAATCTTACAACAGCCCAGCAAGCACAACACATAACAATTCTAGATAACCTATAAATGGACAGCATAACGTTACGTCTCTTTGCCCCATTTTGACGTCGACAATTTCAAACTCATTCCATCTTTAAACAAGTTGTTCTCAACACATATATAAATAAAAACAACCTTGAATAAATCTCATAATAGTAACAAATCTGTCATTAAGGATGTGAAGCAATAGTCTTCCATCTAACAGTCCACAAGTTCATACTAAGAACACAATTGCGATACCATACAACGACTCACTTTTGTGGACTATAAAAGTGTTGAAGCAGCCTAGTTACATTACTATAAAACTAAACATTGTTAAATACACAAGTAATACTTTATAATATAGTCAACCAAGAAGAGAAAATCCTCTTGACCAACAAGAAGAATGTACAATAATCCTTAGGATACATGCTGTCCAGAATTTCCAGCACATGTATAATTAGCTTGTTTCTTTGGTTTTGATAAACAAACCATACTAGGTGAATAATTAGATTTACATACCATCAATCTCAAGGTTTAGACATTCTTTAAGAATCCTTGTAAGGTTGTAAGGCCCGTTTTCCACACGTTCAAAGAGAGCAAAGAACAACCAAGAAAGCCAATTTTTTTATCCAAGTTGAAATAACTTTAGTGTGCTGTCTTTATACCCTTTTTAAAAGCTTTCTTGGATGACATACTTTTTGTTTCTTAGGCTTAATATATTAAGTTTGTGATTCAGCTTCTTGCTCCTCTCACTTGGGCCTTAAGGGGATCCAAATTAATGGGCCTTTGCTGCCAATTTTTCAGCCTTCTTCTTAATTAGTTTGAATTAATTAGTACTAGTATTATAAGATATGGGGTATTAAGACCAACAACTTACCCTAAAAGGGACCACGGCTCCATCCAAGGTGCCCTTCATTGTCCATGGAGTGTACCACGACCTCTAGAGGGATTCTTGGAGAGTACGCTGATGAGTCCATATTTCATATTCATTTTGGGGCTAGCTTGGAAAGAAACATTGTCTTTTGTGTGCTATTATTTTCAATCTTTAATGAATATGCATATGTTATCTGAGGAAAAGGAATTAAAAGTGCACAAATGGTCAATACTTTGCAAAACCTTGCAAAGGGAGCAAAAGTGCAAAAAGGTGGAGAAAAAAGGCATCGCCAACACAATTGACAATCTACCAAAAACTGAGAGAGACCACTTAGCATTATAGCACCAAGGTTTTAGCTCAACTTAGAAATGCAGTCAGAATTAATATTGTAAATCATACTTGGCGCACTATGGAATGGCACAGTAGATCGCCTAAAGTTGTAGCACTCAAAGCCCCAAAAACCTGAAGATGATGTGATGAGAACTTTGGCAAATGACCGAATTGTATTGGTGGAGTGAAGAGCCATCACCTGATGTTGTAGAAGAGAAAGCCTTATGAGGATACCGAGAAAAGTGGTCAAGTGCATATCCGGCATATTGTTAGAGTGCTCGGGTGATGTTCGACTCGGTGATGTTCGACCTTAACCACCTTATGGCATTTCACAACATAAACTCCCACAAATTTGAATAAAGTATATAAGCAATTTAGAAAGTATATTGTACATATCATACATCATATCATAACATAATCTTCTTCTTAGTTTTACATAGAGAGTAGTAGATAGAATTTTCCTTTTAGAGTACAAAGGTTGATAAGGTTTTCAAGCTTTTGGGAAGAAATATTAGAGTAGATTGGCTTGTGATAATCAACTATGTTCTATACAATCTTGTTATCCATGACTACAACTGCTATATTTATTATCAAATCTTTAATTTCTAGCATGTGTTGCTAAAACCTCTATGTTGGGGTGTGTTATTGATATGTGGTTTTGATTTATGTATTTGGTTCTTTGATATTTTGACTTATTTGTTGTTGATTTGAGTGTATTTATATCCATCCCTATGTTTAATCTATAATTTCAAAGTTGCAAACTTGGGGTCTACTTTAGATATCTGATTGTTACCTTAGCCAAAATGATTAGAGTGTGAAAAAGATATAATGGTTGAAATCCTCTTAGGTTTTCAGTTGAAGTCCATAGTCATGGATTCAATGGACAAGGTATTAGGAGTTTTGGTGAGACTTTTAAGGCCAAGAATGTCCTCCATGGTTCATGTATGATATTGTAGTTAAATTATATAAAACACTCATGTATCATAGCTACATATGTGTTACAAGCAACCTAACATATTCACTCATTATCAACCCATTTAGTCAAATATTTAGACCCAGCTAGTAGATCCATTCCTATATTTGCACATCTCTAACATCTTCCCTTATTTGCTGATTAAATTATTAACTAGATATTACATAGTTTAATTCTTACTTTTAATTATTGCAAACTCTAGATCCTACAATTGCTTAGTCCGACGAATCACTTCTATCTTGAACTATCATTCCCTGTGGGATTCGACCCCAACTTCTCAGTTAGGTTATTATGCTAATGAAGTTGAGCGATATAAAGTGTCATTGTCGGGGAATCAGCGAGTTCATATGGAAGAGTTTGTTGAGGTTTATTCTTGTAGTTAGAGTTTTTTTTACTATTTCATTGTTGTTTTTGCTATTGAAAATAGGTGCTAAAATGGATGATGAAAGGAGCATTCAAGGTGAAATCGTGGGAGATATAAATGACCTTCAAAATATCAAATGGGACTAAGTGAGCTGTGCTTGGGCAATCTTGTTGCCTTCAATAGCTGCAAATAGCAAATTCAAAATCACTAATACAGTGCTATAGTTATTTTGGCTTAGGGGATTATTTAGAGGATAAACATGTGAAGATCCCCATGAACACCTACAAACTTCATTGATGTATGTTCACCTTTCAAGTATTAGGGTGTCACACAAAAACCTATTAGACTAAGGCTTTTCCCTTTTTCCATAATGGGAGAGACTGTGAACTAGTTGGTTGAGCTTCCTTGAGGGTCAACTGCATCACAGGAAGAAATGTAGAATGAGTTTCTCGAGAGATTCTTTATGCCTTCAAGAATGATTAAGCTGAGGAGGAACTAGAAAATTTTAGAAGAATTGACGATAAACTATTTATGAGGCTTGGCAGCAATTTCGGAAGCTTCTACTTTAGTGCCCAACTCGTGGGATGCCTGATCATTTGCTGCTGCAATATTTCTATGTAAGCTTGAGTGTTGTCAACAAGAGTATGGATGATTGGTTTCTCTAAGGAGGACTTATGAAGTAACCATTTCTAGTGGCCACTGAGTTTCTAGATGAAGTAAGTAAAATAAGAAAGGAATGGTATACTCGTGAGGATTACACTTTAGTTGTTAAAAGGGGAATATCTAGGGAGCAATTGCATAAGGCTAAGGAGTAAAATAAGGTCATAGGGAGAATGGTGAAATATTTGGATTTTGTAATGCAATATGTCACTGAAGCATACCAACTTAATATTGTTCAAGCTGCAAGTATATTTCCCTATGAGCATAAGCTAAGTGGGATCCTGAAGAAGAGGTGTACTTAATTGGGAATCAAGTATTGCGTTCTCGGCACCTCTCAGCAGTCACCCGAGAATCAAGGTCGAAATATTGGAGTTGGTTGGGATGATTTTAGAAGGATGAAGAAATCTTTATAGTGTCATGATAAGAGGCAAGAGTGAATTAATTCATCTCAACAGTAGGTCAAATCCGACAAATCGCAGGTTGATGAGGTGCTTACTTGAATTTTGGATAAAGTGTAACTTTGGATAATGTGTTGAATAAGATGAAGTCAGGATTCTCTAGGTTGAACCAAAAAGTGTTATCTCATGCAGTTTTAATTAAAAGTTTGGAAGATCATTTATTAGTGTCTCAACCCAAATACACAACCAAACAAGAGATAATGACCAAATATGCATGGCTATCACTATCGAAGTAGCAACCCTTTTGAATCTAGCATGCGATTCAATACCCCTTTATTTGGGAAAATTAAGTAGGGCAAAAGAAGTGATAAAGGAAAAGTGAATAAAACCAACAACATTCTTAGTAAGTTAGAGAGTGTGTAGTACCAAAGATGGGGATACACTAATAGGGGCTGAAACAGAAATGATTGAAGAGGGAGTCACTCCTTAAAAGTTGTACATAGGTGCTGCATTTTCCCTCAAATGCAGGACAAGGGAGGTGACGAAGCTAAGTCATAAATTTTCATCCCTTTCCACTTGTTTGGCAATTAATATTCTTTGGTTAAGGCTCTCAACAATATGCTATGATATAGACAATTTATGAAGAAATTGGTGACTACAAAGAGAGCTCCAGAGTGTGAAATTATTGAGATTCTACACATCTGTAGCACCATTTTAATTAGGCATGTAGCAGCAAATAGAGATGATCTAAATCTATTCACAATTCCATGCACTATATGATAACAAACAAAGCATAGATAACGCTAGCATGAGTGACATTTACCCTTCAAGATCATTCATAAGGAGTCAAACAAAAGATCTCCAAAACCTACAAGCAATATTCATGAAAAAGGAAGCACCGAAGGAACTTGAGGGTCACCGATGAAACTCTTACAATGTGTGGAAGGTCTATCAAGGTGAGGAAAAGGAAGAAAAGAGGCCACGTGTGCAAATGACTCTTACTTGAATCCAAGGATTTGAAAAAAAGGCAACCAAACAAGGCCTTTACTCATTAAGGATAAGATTGTAAAGAAAATATATTCTTTTATTTACTTAGTACAAATAGTCATATTTTATGATTTGGAAGACTTAGACTATATTGAGTATTAAATTCTCAAATTGTAGTATATTCTTTGTGAGCAATTAAGATGAACTCTAAGAATTGTTAGTTGATTTGTTTCCTTGATTAATTGAAAGTTACCCATTTGTGGTTCTTGGTTTCCTTCAATTTTTTTGCTAGGGTTAGTTGGGTTATCAAAATCAATTGGGAGGTGAGGGGTTTTGTCCCTTGTTGCCCATAATTTCAGTAGTTTGAATTTAATCTACATATCCAATTATTTTATTCCCTTTTCCCTTTCCTTTCGTGTTTGATCTTTATCATTTGGTATCTAGAGCTTAGGTTTAAGTTTGTTTTCATAAATCTAGGTCTTCGAATTTTGATGCACGCAAAAATCAAAAAATAAAACAAAATAACTTTCATTTGATTTGTTGTTTTGACACTAGATTCTTGTTCACTAGTGTTTTCTTATCCTAAATCTTAAATTTCATTCAATTTACAGTTGTGGAAATGAAGTTACCATTGAAGGATTTTGAGCTTCAAAGTTTTCAAATCTTGAAAGTGAGTTCTTTTGATTGAGAATAAATTGAAGGTTAATGATCATTGAGGTATGTTCTCTACATCAAGTGGAAGCTAATTGAAATGCCCCAAAAACGCTCCAAAAATGTGCTCCGAAAATATCCATAATTGTAATTTTCTTATATCTCAAAATTTATGCATGATATCAAAAATTTTGACTTCATATTAGTGATCAGGGGAAAAATTGAATGGAAAATAGGTATAACTTTGATTATAGAGGACCCACAGTGAAAAATAATTTTCACAAATTTTCCTTGTCCAGTGTCTATCCTTGCCCTAGCCGCGATGCGCTAGGGGTGCGGATAAGTGTTATTTGGTCCTTTGTATTCAGTCCACATTGTAGACCATATATGAACTAGTATAAGTTTTTCCTTCATTTTTCATATTGGCCTAAGGGCCTTGGGGTCATAGCCCCATGTCTACTTATGCGTGAAAACCTATATACTTAGTCATGTTTCAAAAATATATCACTCAAGACACTCTCAAAAACCTCTCCAAGACTTAGCTAAATATTTCATCCAAATTCAAGTGTCTTAAGCTTAATTTTGGATCACAGGAACTCCATTTCAAGCTTCAAGTCTCCTTCACGTCTACATAAAAAAATCGTCAAATTTAGGTATGTGGGTTTCATCCATTGGGTCCTTTAACCCTTGAAGCCCGATCTTCCTTTTTATGAAAATTGCATGTTTTCAAGTTGTATTGTCTATGGATATCTCTTATTATGAATTTTGATTAGAAACCATATTGGGGTTTTATGAAATATTGATTTATTATGCATGTTTATCTATTTCAAGCTTAAACCATGAATTGATTTTTTTCTATTGAGACTATACATGATTCAAGCTATAAAATCTATGAACTATTGTGAAGTTTCGACATGATTTACAAGTTACCCATGTGGGATTTTACCATGATGATTGATGGCTGATTTACATGACTTTAAGATTCATTGATTTCAGTATTTCATGATCTATACTCTTGCATTTTGCATGATTTGAACATGTACTCATATGTGCACGCCAAGTGTTCGATGAAATGTCATGTCAAGAATTCTCAAGTTATTTACATGTTTCACAGGTCAAGTGACTTCATGATGAATATGGTCTATAAAGTATGTTATGAATTCATGAAATTAACCAGAATTATGCAAGTATAAAGTTAGGCCCTATTTACAAGATTTTACCTCCTGTGAACCATTCATGTTAAAGCAAGCGTTTCTGTATGATTATGATCTATTCTTATGTTTCATGTTAGGCTCACCATTAGAGGTCAAGTATGTTTAAGAGCTACTCATGTTATGATTCTATGTTTATTAAAAGATATCAAATATATGATTATTTCAAGTATTTTGTGGGATTAGACTTAGCTCTGACGGATTGGAGTAGACTATCTTCAAGAGTCCATACTACTTTCCTTAAACTATGTGCAAACATAGGACTATGTTATACCCTTGCTATAATAGTGGATCTATTTAGTGCATTTTATCATGAAATGCACCTCGAAATGCGATGGATTCCCATAAGGGGGCTTACTTCTCCGAAATGAGATGGACACCCGTAAGGTGAAGTATGGGTTACCTTTTTAAGTAGACCACCTCTTTACCAATGAGCGGCAATCATTGAAATTCTAATTTGTAGCTCGCTTGATCTTATTCTTTGTCAGTTGAGATCTCTTCCCACATACGTATTATGTCCTATGCAAGATGAATAATTTATAAGCACATTTTACTTCAATCATTGATCATGCATGTCCTATTGATATTATGCTTATCTATTGCCTATTACTATGCATTTTAACTATATTGACTTATGTCTTATTGCATTGCATCCTATATGCTTAGTACATTTAAATGTACTAATGCATACTTTATTACTATGTGATATCACCATGTAGGGCCTGGAGCTCCTCTTGATCATCCTCCACGTGGCTAGTGAGATGCTTCAAAGACAATTTTGGTGAGTCCTCAAGTTCTACGACATTATCTACTTTCGTCCTGTTATTTCTGAGACTTCCTTATGTTGAACATTCAACATTATGAGGGTGAGCCCATAAAGTGTCTTGGCCCCTACTCTATTCTATGTTTAGAAGTGTTGTTGGAATATTATGATGTATTTATGCTCTAAGGTTGACACTTTCTAATTTTATGATTATCAAAGACTTTCTTTAGTCCCGCTTCCCTTTTATATTATCTCTTGTTATTGTTTACATTACTTTCGCGATGAAGGATGTGTGATTGATATTCTAAGAGGCTTGTATGGGTTCCTTATAGTTCCCATCTGCCATGTCACGTTATGCCATAGGCTTGGGTTGTGACACTCCTAAAGTTTGAGCTCATTCTGAGTTGATTTGAAGGTGTTTTGATTTAGTGTGTGTTCTTGGTGTTCTAGGTGTGTTTGAAGATCATCACGTGTTCTTGAAGAAGAAGAAGACAAGAAGGTACATTTGATCTACTTTTCTCAAGTCAAAGTTCGTCAAAGGTGTTTGTTGGCCCTTAGTGGAAATTTTGAAAAACAAAATTAATTTGATTTTAAAAAAAAAAACTAATTTCCACATCAGCGCCAACTCAACACGAAATCGAAGCCAAATCTATTTCGGTCCGTGCCACATAAGTGCTGATTAGTGAGTCATCACTACAACACTTCCCAAACATGCCACGTGGTGCGTGAAGCCCAATTTCAGAGAGCAAATCTCCAAGTTTTTGCTCAAAACCCAAATATTTCCAAGTATGGGATGTTTTTTGGACATAAATATTTTTCTAAGTGTCCAAATGATGTGATTCTTTTTTTAAATTTTGTGCTTTGATTCTCTAAATATTTAGCAAGTTATTAATAGATTTAAGTACTTATTAACTGGTTTTAATCATTAAATCGTCAAATCAAATCCCCTTTCAATCAAGAACACCTGAAGGCTTCCAAATTTTTTCTAAGTGTCTGAACTCAATTCTTCTTCTTTGTCACTCATTTTTCTTGCATTCCTCAACTAATTAACATCTTTTGTTACTTCTTAACTAGTTTCTTCTTCGTGTGTTGAGAGTTACATACGAGTGATGTGAGGCTTTTGCTACTAATATTGTTTGTTGAGTATTGTAGTTATCATGTCTAATACATTTCCAATTGGATAAGGGTCGGAAAACATCATGGAAACTCTTTCTTACATCTCCAAACAAATAGCAGAAACAAATGGAGGATGAGAGATATGGAGGAAAGGTTGTTATGGGTGGAGAATGAGAATAGAGGGAAAGCAACTCAACCCAAAAATGAGGAGATACATAGGGTATCAAAGCATTCCACTACTATTACCTCAGGACAAGCCCATAATCCATGTTTTCCTTCACAAAGCCAAATCTGAAGCTACCAAAATACTACTTTCCAAATGAACAACAATCCAAACTATCCAACACAACCCACACGATTCCCAAACCCACAACCCTATCACCCTCCACAAGGGAATCTTCCTTTTATGGCGAACCAATTCCATTACCAAACTCCATTCCGAAATTCATCTTCTAATGCATGTCACCCATTACCACCACCAAATGCACCATAAATCCCCTACCAAGATTACCAATACCAAAATCCTCTCTATTATGAAATGTATGGAGTTCTCAATGATGATGAGTTTTGGGAGCATGGGGGTAGGGATACCTATGTAGTACAAAGGGAAGGAGTCTAACCTTAAGACTTGGGGTGGAATTATAGCATGAAAGGCTGAGATTATGGGTATAGAGGAGATAAAATGGGGAATAGAGGAGATAGAATGGGATGTAGAGGAGATAGGATGGAAAATAGAGAAAATAGGTTTGGATAGAGCAATGATCAAGATAAGGTCTTGAACACTATCAAGGTCACACTTCTAAGGTTCAAAGGAAGTAGTGACCCTGATGAGTTCTTAGAGTGGAAAATAAAAAATGATCTGATCTTTCTCACAATTAATATCTTAGAAACTTTGAAGAAAAAGTATGTTCTCATATAATTTGAAGGGTATACAGCCACTTGGTGGGAGTCTAAGAGGAAAGAAAGGAATAACTATCATATCTATGGGCTAACTACTTTGCAAGAGTTGATTGCAGTTATGGAGTTTAGATACTTGACTCCAAACTGCTACTAAGAGGTACTTAAGAAGGTGTTTATGTTGAGGCAAGGTACCAAAAGTGCTGAAGACCATTATGATGAGTTTGAAAACTTGTGGATGAAGTCTAGAATGGAAGAGAACATGCAATGTATGGTGATCCAATTTATAGCTAGCTTGAGGTATGATATGTTGAATCCATTAAATCTTAAGCACTATGAAACTCTTGAAGAAGCTTTCCATGATGCGTCAAAGGTAGAAGCAGATTTGAACGAAGAAAAGTCATACAAGGCGAAAGGTTCTTCAACTTCAACATAGGAAAAAAATTGAGATAATTGGAAGACAACATCTTCTAGGGAGCAATCTATAGGTGGTGGTCAAGCTTCTTAAGTCTATCTTGATTAACAAGAAGGAAAGTATGCTAAACCTAACCTTACTCGTCCCTCTACAATTCAATGCTTTAGATATCAAGGGAGGGGATATGTTGCTAGTGAGTGTCCTAATAAGAGGACGATTGTTGCTCATCGATATGGGTATAAGACTAAAGATATGGTAGAGGGTGATTAAAAAAATGAGAGTGAGAAAGATAAAGGTGGAGATAGATGCTTCAAAAAACAAAGAAGAAATGTTGGATGAGAGAGGTCAATTTTTCTTGCTTCATGGGAAAGGAAAATCTTTACTTGATAATGATGGACACTCGAAGGTGAATTTAAATCTATCTTGTGTGGTGATAACCTTTCCTTCTAGATTGATGGGATTTGAAAGCTTAAAGGAATTCTATCCTAGGGATCTTCACTTCAAAGATACTTCTGATAATCTTACCCAAAGGAAGCGGGTTGATAAGTTTCTATTGGTTGATAGTTTTTTGTTCAAGGATGGATGAGCTTGTGTTCCTATGAGCTCATGGAGAGAGCTACTTGTCAAGTAGGCTTATAATGGTGGTTTGATGGGACACTTTGGGGTACCCAAAACACTTGACATTCTAAAAGAGCAATTCTTTTAGCCAAAGATGAAACATGCTATGGAGTGAATTTGTGGACAATTTCTTGATTATAAGCATGCCAAATCCATGACTCATCCCAAATGTAAGTACACCCATCTCCCTACTTCTAGTGGACCATGGATAGGTATCTCTACGAATTTTATGTTGGGCCTTCCTACAACTAAATGAGGACATGATAGCATATTTGTGGTAGTGGATAGATTTTCTAAAATGACTCATTTTATTCCATGCCATAAATGCCATGATACATCCCATGTAGCATCTTTATTCGTCCTCAATTTTCTTATATTTCATGGAGTCTCAAACCATTGTTAGTTATAGGGATTCCAAGTTTCTTAGTCACTTTTGGAAGAGTCTATGAGGTACACTTGGTACCAAAGTTATGTTCTCTATATCTTGCCACCCTCAAATGGATGAGCAAATGAAAATAGTCAACAGGACTCTTGAGGCGTATGCTTTGATACACGATTAAAGGAACCCCAACTACTTAGGAAGACCATTTACCTATGATTGAATTTGCATATAATCGATCTTTCCACTCCTCTATTCGAATATGACCATTTGAGGCATGTTATGGCTTTAAACCTTTGTTTACACTAACCATGGCTCCATTATGTAGTAATGTTATTTTTAGTTTAGATGCCAAGCAAAGGGTAAAGGAGATAATAAGCATTCATGCCAAGGTTAAAGAAGCCATTGAAAAGTATAATTCAAAGATGGCTATTTGAAAGAACTGTAGGAGAAAAGAAGTGATCTTCAACCCAAATGATTGGGCATGGGTACATTTTCAAAAAGAGAGGTTTTCACATGTTTGAAAACCAAAGCTAAGCCCAAGATGATATGGACCTTTCAAAGTAATTAAGAGAATCAATGACAATGCCTACATGATTGACTTGCCAAGTGAGTATAATGTTCATAATGTTTTTAATGTTAGTAATTTATCTCCTTGTGTTGTGGGTACATCTTTGAATTCGAGGATGAATCCTTTTCAAAAAGGGGAGGATTATAACATGCAAAGCATAGATGACAGCAACGTGAGTGGCATGTACCCCTCAAGACCATTTACAAGGAAACAAGAAAAAGATCTCCAAGACCTACAAGCAATGTTCATGAAAACGAAAGCATTAGAGAGGCTTGAGGATTACTAAAGAAATGTTTATAATATGTGGAAGATCTATCAAGGTGAAGATAAGGAATAAAATAGGCCATGTTTACAAATGGCTATTGCTTGAATTCAAGAATATGAAAAGAAGACAAACAAGGCCCTTACTCATTAAGGGTAAAATTATAAAGAAAATGTCTTCTTTTATTTACTTAGTACAAATAATCATATTTCAGCTTTGGAATACTTAAACTATGTTTATTGAATTCTCAAAGTGTATTATGTTCTTAGTGAGTAATTAGTGAGTAATTAGGGTTAACTCTTAGCATTGTTGGTTGATTTCTTTACTTGATTAATTGAAGTGTTACCAATTTATGGTTCTTGGTTTCCTTTAGTGTTCTTGCTAGGGTTGTATTTGAGTTGTTAAAATCAATTGGGAGGTGAGATTTTTAGTCCCTTGTTGCCCATAATTTCAATAGTTTGAATTTAATAAATATATCATTTTATTTTATTCCCTTTTCCCTTCACTTTTTGTTTGATCTTTTATCACTATCAGAACATGTAAGTTTTGTCGAGCCCTATGGGATTTAGGGGCTAGTATAAATTTGATACCTTTAATGGTGTTTGAATAGCTTGGTATGATTACCTTGGGCCCAACAACCATGAAGCTATTTATGTATGCTCGGTCAATCAAAAGGTCAATTGGGATATTATATGATGCCTTGGTGAGAGTAAATAAGTGCTGATTAATAGCTAATTTCATAGTTCTAGATTGTGACATAGATATGGACATGCTTATTATTTTGGGCTATCCATTCTTAACTATAGGTAGAGCCTTGGTGGATGTTAAAAACACGAGTATAAAATTCAGGGTGAATGGTGAAGAGGTAAGTTTCAATATTGGTAAATCACTAAAGGCCTGATGACTAAAGAGGTAAGTTTCAATATTGGTAAATCACTAAAGGCCTGATGACTTCCTAGTGAATACCATTGTTGATGTGGTAGATGAAGCTGTGTAAGACCTTGGAGAGTTAGCTGACTGAATGGCTAAAATTATGTTGAATTATGTGGAGGAAGATGAGAATAAATATGATGAAGTGGTGGCTACAATTATGGGGGCTGGACGTCACTCAAGAAACCCGACCAAGCTTGACATAGATTTAAAAAATTGATAAATGCAGCTAGCAAAGACATTTACTAAGGAACCACCAAAACTCTAGCTAAAAGAGTTACCAAATCACTTGCAATATACTTTTTTAGGAGAGAACAATATATTACCAGTGATTGTAGCAGCAGGGCTACATGACAAGCAAATTAAGAATCTTGTTAAGGTACTCAAGAAATATGTAAAGGCTATTGGTTGGACAATTGCTCACATTGTGGGCATTCTTTTGTGAATTTGCACCTATAAAATTAAATTGGTTGTGATATGCAAGCCTAGTGTTGAGCATCAACACTAGCTCAATCCTCTTGCAAAATAGATCATTAAGTGGTAAGATGGCAGCGTAATATACCTAATTGCAGATAGCAATTCGATAAGTCCAATCCAATATGTTCCTAAGAAGGGAAGTATGGATATGGTTCCAAAAGAGAAGGGCCAGTTAAATTAACACGACTAGTCACCAGATGGTAAATTTGAATGGACTACCGAAAGCTAAATGCATCAATAGAGAAAGATCACTTCCCACTACCTTCTATGGACCAAATGCTAGATAGATTGTCTGGGAGGGGGTGGTACTATTACCTTGATGGATATTCTGGATATAATTAAATATATATCTCCTCCAACGATCGAGATAAAACTACCTTTCTTTTCCCTTACAATACATTTGCTTTCAAGAGAATATTGTTTGGGTTATGTAATTCCCCTGCTACATTTAAAAGATATATGTTGTCTATTTTCGTCAACATGGTTGAAGATTCAATGGAAGTGTTTAAAGATGATTTCTCAGTAGTGATGATAATTTGATCAGTGTTTAGGCCATTTGGAAAAGGTGTTATCGAGGTGTATCGAAACAAACTTGGTTCTCAACTATGAGAAGTGTCACTTCATGGTCAAAGAGGGAATTATGTTAGGGCACAAGATTTCAGCGAAAGGTCTACAAGTTGACCAAGCAAAAGTCAAAGTCATTGCAAAGCTTCCTCCCTCGATTTTAGTCAAGGGTGTGCAAAGTTTCTTGAGGCATGCTGAATTTTATAAAAGGTTTATAAAATACTTTTACTAAAATTGATAGCCTATGTGCAAGATTTTAGAAAAAGAGTCATAATTTATATTTAGAAGTACATGCTTGAAGTCAATTTGAAACTCAAACAAAAATTGATCGAAGCTCCGATGGTAATTTCACCAGATTGGTCTAAAATGTTCAAGGTGATGTGTGGTGCAAAGTGGTGTGGCCATTAGGCCAGTGCCATGTCAATGAGTTGGGAAACTTTTCCACACAATTTATTATGCTAGCAATATGTTTAATATAGCCTAGAAAAATTATACAGTAATAGAGCAAAAGTTGTTAGTTATAGTGTACCCATTTGAAAAATTTTGGCTGTATCTCTTAAGTAGAAGAGTTATTGTCCACACTGATCATGCAATACTTTGTTATCTTATGGCGAAGAAGGATCCTAAACCAAGGCATTTTTTGTTTGTATTGTTATTGTAGGAGTTTGATTTTGAGGTGAGAGACAGAAAGGGCTGTGAGAATCAAGTGGTTGATCATCTATCCAGGTTTGAATCACCAATCTCTCAGGTTGAAGAGGAGGAAGTCTATAATAATTTTTCTGATGAAGCAGTGATGAAATTAGTTGTGGCGGCTACACCTTGGTATGTTGATTATACAAATTACTTGGTTAGTAAAATCATTCTACATTTTGCAAATCTCCAATAGAGGAGAAAGTTCTTGCATAATGTGAAGAAATGCTATTGGGATAAGCCTTATCTCTTTAAAGAGTGACAGGATAACATGATCCTAAGATGCGTTCCTGAGTTGGCAATGGAGGCATGAATTTCTATTTACCCCAATTTAGGAGTTGTAAGTATCCAATGTGTGGAGAGGTAGATTTTGTGGGTCATTCACAAGCTCTTTTGGTAACAAATATATCCTCTTAAATGTCTATTACATCTCAAAGTGGATTGAAGTTGAGGCCTTAACAACTAATGATTGCAAGGGCTAGTGCAGTTCTAAAAGAGAAATTTCTCGCTCGTTTTGGTACTCCTTAGTCCATCTCTAACAAAAATAGCAAATGGGAGTACGAGCAATTGGGTGGCTAAGCTTGATAATGCCTTACCGGCCTACCATATAGGTTATAAAGCTCATATTAGAATGTCCCCTTATCAACTTGTGTTTTGGAAAGGCATGCCACTTGCTTGTCGAATTAAAGCATTGAAATTTATGGTCTGCCAAGAAAATAAACTTTAAATTTGATGAAGCTCTAGAAGCTAGACTAACCCAACTCCATTTGCGAGATGATTAGGTTATGAGCTTATAATAGCTCAACCATTTATAAGAAAAAGATGAAAAATGGCACAATCAGAAAATTTTGAAAAGGGAGTTCATTGAAGGGGATCTGGTGATCCTCTTCAACTTTGGAATGCATTTGTTCCCTGAAAAACTCAGATTAAGGTGGCTGGACCTTTCAGGGTGATATAGGTACTTGCTAATGGAGTGGTAGAAGTTGAAAACTATAAGTGTGAGAAATTCAAGACAAATAGACAAAGGATCAAGAAATATTACGGCAAACCACGGGATGCCCGGCTAGTTCATATCATGAATGTTGGTAATGCTCAATTATAACATACATTGTTATATCACAATGTTAATTTAGGAGCTCCTTGGGAGGCAACCCATGTGAGTAGTGGAATTATAATAACGTGTGCTGATGGTTGCAGGTTTTTATTGAGAGATGAAATAGGGGAAGAAATGCAAATGTTGCATGAATAATCGACGGAATGCCTATTAATATTGGCGACCTTGACTTTGATTGCCTTTTGGGCTAGACATTTGTCCTAGAGTTGTTATTTGTGGAGGTATAAGAATCTATTTGGTGCACCACCAAGCAAAGAGGGTGTAACCTATTTTCCCGCCTTCTAACTTATCATCAGGATCCTTGGGTATTATCAAATTTAGCGATCTCCTCAACAATTTAGCGTGTAGATGAATTGAAATGGCGATCCCAAAATTAATTGCATTTTATCATCATTGAAGAGCCTTGGAGTACTGTAACATTTGGCGAACTTAGTGAAACATTGGGCTAACACCGAATGAAGGATGATAAGTTTGACCTCTCTTTGAAGACAATTTATAGTATGAGTCATTATATAATTAGGTGAAGACATTGGTAAATTGGTTATCACTGAAGATACTAGGTGATACCTAGTTGTGTCACTTTTTAGTCCGTGGGATCAGCTTTAAGAGGAGGTAAAAAAGATGGTCTCATATGCAAATGGTGGATCATCAAATACCCTCTCCAGCAAGGAATAGTAACACAAAAGTCAAAGAGTCTCTATCTCTTTTCCTTAAATGCTCATTAATCCTCCTTTTGCTTTTCATCTCCCTATTTACCCTCTTCCTAAACTCACCATCCACACAAACCACTGTTCCACAACAACTTTTTTCTTTTCTTCTTTTTGCTAAGGTCAATGTGTCCAACTTCACCATCATCTATCTTATTGCCATTGTTAGAATGTGGAGCTCTAAGAACATTGCTTTGTTTTTAATAAATTTGGTGCTACGGTAGAAATAAGATCAAGAGTTTAGAAAAGCTATGTCATCCGAGTTTATTTTTTGAAAAATAGAATGCTTCTGAGTTGTTGTGTTAATGCCTTGTTTTGTGAATTTGTAAGGTCAAGTTTGAGTAGCCCTAGTTTGGGATTGAGTGATTTGAACTTGCCTTTTGATAGATTGAGTGATGTCATTCTTTAGGGCAAGTTGTCATTTCACTAAAATCTTACCTGAGAAACAATCGCTTATTTGAGTGTTGGGCTGTGTGGGGTGTGAGGTTTTGGTTGCCATTCCACATTTAAAGTGGACAATTTGACCCTTAAAAACTATTCAGTAATATACCAAGTACACTTCCACATGGCCCTTGAGTAAACCCTCTTGAATGATTGTTTCTTTTAAATTAAGCTATAAGAATTTCGATCGTCCATTTCTCTAAAGCATCTCCCAATGTACCAGTCCCTTCGCCATTGCTCTCTGCTATATCTGGGAAGGACATTTGGACTACTTATCTTGTTTGGTGATTTACCAAATTAGATGCATGGGCTGATTGTCCTCGAATTCCATATGATCTTTGTTGGAGTTGTCACCTACCATCCGTCCTCATGAATTTGCTAGTCTTTCTTGACAAGTCAAATACTACTGAAGTCTCCAATAAGGAAGAGTGTGATGCATTTTTGGAAGAAAATGGGCACCGTATTCCTTAAAATCCTTGAGCCTTTAAAGCCCCTTAAATATAGAAAGGATGTGTCCCTCCTCAAAGGATCACTAAGGAACGTAACCTCCATGGAAAACTCAAGGATAAACATCATCTCTAACTAACTTATGCCTATTAAGGGTAATGTTTTCAAAAAAATGCATGAGGCTATGGAGGGTCCTCACATAATAGCAACTGAGAAGGCTAGAAAGAAGACTTTAGCCGACCTGTTTGAAGCTAGAAGGGCGAAGAACAAAGCAATAAGGGAGAGAAAGTTTGCTAGCATGCTAGAACCCTCCCCTGCAGCAATCCTAGCAGATCCAGAGTAACCCGACATAGTTGAGCTCTCTTTACTCCCAACCTTAGTGCATTACGAAATATATAAAAGGGATAACTCATCCATGTTTCATTCTTAATTCTAGTTAGCCGACATTGATTAAAATTTTTATTTTTTTGGGAGGGGAGGGGTGTTGAGTTGAGTTGCATTTTAATTTGATCTGTGTTGCTTGTAGAGTTGGGAGTTGGTAGTTCTGACGGTTGAGATGTAATTAATTATAAATAATTTTAAATTCAGTTGTAATAGAGTAGTATTTATTTTGCTATTTTTACTTTTCTTTCTTCTTTTTGAGTTGAATGGATGAATGATTGCAAATGATGTCCTTGAATTTTGGCAAACCATGTGCATATATGACAAGTCATTCGAATGTTAATATCGTGTCTCTAGTCCTTAGGAATCTGAGCATCGATATTCCATATCATTAATTCAGATGGTGCTATGGACGAGGAGCATGTACTCTATCACTAATTGGTCTTTTCTTAATAAATAAATCCATGCATGTACTCTATCACTAATTGGTCTTTTCTTAATAAATAAATCCATGCATGGATTTGAGGCATCTTTAGTTGACTTTGTAGCAATTGAGCTTGGATATGCCATGATTGAAAAATTGCAAGTGTGTTGTCACTGCTTAAATGCAAATCCATTTTGTCAATGTGAGATTAGGAATTTTGTTGAAAAATAAGTTTTGCAACATCTAGAACTTTCGTGGTTCATTTTGAGGAGTAATTTGGTTGATTCCAAATTAGGAAAGGACGTTCCACTAAGTCCATTTGACCATAGTGACAACTTTTGACAATGAACTAAGTCCTTAGTGAAGTCCTTTGAGCCTTGATCCTTTCTTTGGTAATCTTGACTCATGTTTGTGAAAGAAATTCTTTTTTGTTCCCCACTAATACCTTCTTGAGCTTGAAATGAATTGAGTAGTGGGCAAAGGCTATGTTATGGGTATTAATAGAAAGAAAAGGGGTAACCCCATGAAAGAGTCGAAAAAAGGACAAAAATGAAAGAAAGAAAGTGAGGATTCCTAGAAATGAATGAAAGCAAGGAAAAAGTGAAAATATTTTTTCCTAAGAAAAAAGTTGAAAAACAAAAGTGATTAGAAATTGAGGACCCTCCAAAGATTGTGAGAAAGAGTGCAAAGAGGGTAGACACTTAGGATGATAACTCAAAAGCAAAAGAGATTTAAAAAGGATAACAATAGAAGAGGAGCAAAAGAACCTTAGAGCTTGAAAAGAACATGTAGAGTTTAAGGAGGGATAAGTCATTATTATCCATATGCTATCCTAACCAACCTTAAACCTGCATGATGTCCTAAAAAAGTCCTTTGGGATCTTAATTCTAAAAAATATCAAGTGAACTCCGATTGAGAATAAAGGCTAGCCTATGGGTTGAGGCTTTCATGTTATTTCTCAATTAAGAGAGTGAGAATTAAAGGGATCCTTTGAAAGTAATGTTATAATCTTGTGTATTCAAGATCTTCTTTGGTGTGAGGGAAAATGGTGATGCCTTTAGGTAGTGATCAGCAACTACATGAGCAATTGTAAGCATAGCCATGTTTTGATTACTCCTTAGTCATCTCTTAAGGCTTCAAAGTCACAAAAGTGATTTGTGAAAATTCTAGAAGGGATGAAAAAGGTGAAAATGTATGTGTTGCTCCCCAAGGCCGTATTTGCAAGCTCTATAATTGGACGGGTGGATGTTTAATCTGCTTGAGGGAAAGTAAAGTCTTAAGTTAGGGGTATTGATGAGTATATATTTCAGACATATTTTGGGGCTAGATTTCAAAGAAACATTGTACTTAGTGTGCTATTATTTTTAATTTCTAACGAACATGCATGTGTTGTTTTAGGAAATGGAATTAAAAGTGCACAATTGGACAATACTTAGCAAAATCATAGAAAAGGATCCAATGTGCAAAAAAGAGAAGAAAAGAGGGATCAACTACACAATCGAAGATCCATTTAACACTCAGAGAGACCGCCTAACATTGCAACAACCAAGGTTCCAGCTCAAGTGAAGAAGGTGGTCAGAATCGATATCACAAGTTATATTTGGCACACTACCAAATGGCATAGGAGATCACCTAAAGTTACAACTGATATTGCACAAGAACACCTTTTATATAAAGGTTAAAGTAGTCACAGTCAAGATATATAACCTAACTAACTTTAGGACCAAACCCACAGGGAATATGGTGACTCATAGTAATTTCAACAACTCGAGCAAATTATTCTATTTATCTCACAAAAGGGGGAGGGGTTTTGTAATTTGCAGAAAGAAATCCAAAACTAGAGCAAGTGTTTCAAACTAGTAAGAAGAGTAACTATTGTATTGTGTTCCCCATGATTCCCTAACTTAGTATTTTAGATAACTGTAATTTACTCTAGCGTGTTGCAAGTAGAACAGTAAGTTAAGTTTATCAAATCCTTTGATCCATGTGAGAGGTTAATTTCACTACATGATTTGATCCATCTTCGTAAAGTGACATTACTCACTCTTACCTATTGTCCCAGTACAACCTCTTCTTGATCCAATTTAATTGATTAGAGAAATTGATCGAATCCTATTAATTAATCTCTTTTCCCATTTATTACTACCTTGATCTAGTAAGCAACAACTAGGCCAGTTCTAAGAATGGCCACCATTAAAAAGTAATCAAAATGAAGAGAATTAATTAATACATGCATGGACACTTTCCAAGAATTATGAATTAACCGGTTTTATCTTGTTAATTTTTCATGGTTTCCATAACCCTAGATGTAGATTTAGCTATACTTAATAATTCTAGATGCAAGAATCATGATACAAAATAATATAATTAAGAACTTACAAAGATTAATTTAAGAACAATAAATCCCAGCTCTTCACAAGAAATCACAATGTAATGATTAAAATCACAAAGTTGTGTTCCAAGTATTTCTAAGCACTTCTCTCAAGGTTTCTGGTCGTTCTCCTTCCTTCTCTTTTGAAAATAACCTAAGAAAATGTACTTATAGTACTTAAAATTAAAATCCAAAATAAAATAGAAAAATTGGATTTGGCAGGTAATACAGGCAAGGTTATGGCCCATACCTAGGGTTCGTAAACTTCTTTTCTTCAAAATTGGGCACTACTTTTAGGAAATAGTTCTATGGGCCGCATTCAGACTTATGACCCATATGGGGTTTAGTCTAATGACATTTAGAAAATCCCTACTTCTAATCCTCAGGGTACAAAACCTCATCCATGACTCAGACTAATTTCCACAACTCGTCTGATAACTCATGAATGCAACTTCAGAAAATTGGCCTTTCACTGGATCTCAACCACGAACAAACTTTGTGACCTATATAAATATATCGGCCCATAAGGTGCTTTATATACTAGCAAAAATTGAAGCAACCACAAACAAAATCTTGCCAAATCCTGTAACCCTAATAAACAAACAAAAAAACATATTAAACCTACTAACATTGCTTTGAGAACACATAAAATTCCAAGTTTTAAGCTTCAATGCATGTGACGACACAACTATGACAAGTAAGATAACCACAAATAAGAAATAATCACTGAATTAGTCTAAAATTAATAGTGCCATGCAAGTGTCTTCACAAAAAGAAGTCTCATGTCACACTCATGACAGTATTTTTAGATTTAATTCTTTGGACTAAACAAAATGACTCACTCTCACAATAAATAGTCAAACACCATGCTCAATACCATATGTTTTCCCCTATATTCACAACTATGACCTTTGACTACTTGGACTTGGATTACTACAAGATTTTCTTGGCTTGTAACATAGGCTTAGGGGATTTGGTATGATGTTTTGGGAACATTGAAATGACCCCATAATAGTGCTCGAAAAAGCTCCTTGAAAGTTCTTAGAATTGTAATTTCCATATATCTCAAAATCCATGCATAATTTTAAAAATCCAACTTTCTATTCTTGTTTGGGGTATCATATTTAGGGGAAGAAGGGTCTAACCCCTATTTTAGAGTAATCACAGAAAAATTCAAATTTTCAAAGTGAGCCCAAAATAGTGTCCAGGCGCGCCCTCCACATGATGTGCCCCTGTACGAAAAATGGTTCAGTTATATTTTTTGATCCATAACCTTTAAGTTTTGGGCCTAAACCCCTCCTCCCCCCTCCCCATTCATGAAAATGCCTATACTTAGCCTTATTTAACCCTTATATCATCCATAACATTTCCTAATATCCTATCAAATACTTAGACTCATATTTCACCCTAAATTCAAGTCCCAAAACTCAAGAACAATCTTAAGTATTTTATCAAGGTTCTCCTTCAAGCTTGAATTCTTCATCTCCAATCTCTTTCAAGGGCTCTCCAAACCTAAGGTATGTGGGTTCAACTATTGGGTCCTTTAACCCATGGTGACCTAGCCTCCTTTCTGCCCAAGTTTCATGAAGTAAAGTTGATTTTACAATTGGCTTTACAAGTATAACATATCTATGAACTATGTTAAAGCTATGTAAATTTGAGCTATAAATCATTCTGCTATGTTTTGAGCTATAAATCGTAGATCTATAGTAAGATCTAATGAATGGTTTTGATATATATTGCCTGAGGGTGTCACAAGGTGTTGATTGATGGTTTTACAATAAATTTTCTTGCATGATTTCATCTCTATATTTCGTGGTTTATACTAGCATTACACACCTTCTAAGTGCTTGATAAAATTTCCAAATGTGGTTTCTTAAAGAATTGAAAGTCCAAAGCATGAGATATAATATGATTGATGTTATAATGATGAAAGGAGCTTATGTATATGATATAATCTATATAAAGTGTTGCTTAGACTATGCCTGATCCGGGGGGACTAAGAGCCTAGATAACTTTGTCGGGGGGTTTGTACCTTGATAACAAAGGTGGGCGTTTGAACTCATAAATCATGTGAGGGGTTTGTACTTTACCAATAGGGTAATAAGCTGAAACTATCATCAACCATGTGAGGGGTTTGTACCATACCACTAGGGTGATGGGGTGAGACTATCATCAACCAACTAGGGGGTTTATACTTTGGAAATCTATATTGGTCTCTTCTACTTATATGATGCCCTATATGAGCATGTGTTACTTGGGCATGCTTTACTTATGAATTGATCATACAAGCGATATTGTTATATTATGCCCATTGCCTATTGTTATGCATTTTGATTATGATGCCTATATATTATTGCATCACATCCTACATACCTAGTACATTCAAACATACTAATGCATACCCTTGTCTACATGATATCATCATGTAGGAATTGGAGTCCAAGCTGATCATCCTTCTTCTCCACATGGCTAGTTTGGTGCTACTCAAGCTAGTTGGTGAGTCCTACACTTCGGGGACCCCAGTCTATGTTTCTCTTATTATGTATTGAGACACTCTTCTTTATATTCTATTTTGACTACAAGGGTGAGCCCGATTGCTTTGTCTTGGACCCCTATCCTATATGGAAAGTAGAGGTGTTGTTGTACATGCTATGTATCTATGTTATGAGCCTTATATCTTTTCTCTCTAGGTATTGATGTTATGTAAGCTTTCCCTTAGTCCCATGCCCTTGTTTTCTAAACTTTCACAAGTTACTTAAGTATTAATCTCTCTCTCTTAACCCCAATGCCCCTTGTTTTTGTTTCTTAAGTTGTTTTACATTACTTTCAAGATCAAGGATGTGTAATGATATATTATGAGGCTTATTTGGGGTTCCTTCGAGTTTCCCATTTGCCGATCATATATATCCCCTTAGCTTGGGGCATGACAAAGATGATATCAGATCACTAGGTTGATAGATCCTTAGAGTCTAACACACCATAATGATTAGAGTCTTATTCATCGTTGTGTTGTGCACCATAGCTATGAGTAGAAGGCTATGAGATATTTTAGAAAAGATTTCACTTCTTCCTGATCTATGTCATGTGAGAGAATTAGATCCCCTAGGGCTTATTGATAATCCCTTATCGCTACATTCTAGGTTATGTCTCAAGCTACTCAAGATGGCGATAAGTCGAATATGGAGGTCTATAATGCTCAATGGGTAATAGCCAAAGTGGTGATAATATTGGCAACCTGACTCAATAAAAAATAGGTGCTCTCGAGACTTATAGTGGTTAGAGGGGATGTAGTGAGGCCAAGAGGGCCCGTAATATAGGTAAGTTCCAAAGTCCCAAGTATAGAGGTGGTGGTGATGTGGTACCTTATGCTAGGTCCCCAAAATATGGTATAGGCCATGATGGCCCATGCTTGAGAGGTACAAATACTTGTTATAGTTATGAAGAGATGAGTCATAAGGTTAAGTATTGCCCTCGTAAATGCAATAAGAGAAAAAGAGATGATGGGGGGATGGCTATTCCAAAGTTCCCTATGTGTAGGATGGACTATGGTGGTGCATGTTGGAGGAACAAGGGTGCATGCTTTAGATGTGGGTAAATGGGCTACAAAATTTTGGATTGGCCACATGCTCAAAACAAGGGTGAAGATGGTCATGTTAATCAAGTGGCTCAAGGATGGGATGAAGTGCCTGATGCTACTATTGGTAAGTTAAATTTTCCTTGGCTTTATTGTGCATCTATTGTTAGGCCTGGTATGCCACTATTTCTTCTCTTTTCATTTGGTTGCTAGTGGGGCATCTTGTGTGCCCAAATTATAGTGTGGGCCTTTGGTGTCTATCCTCTTATTGATTATATTGTTGCTAGAAGGTTTATAGGTGTTTTCTGGGTTCATATTGCATTAGGTCTTGCTTGTTGGCTTGTTGGTATTGGTATGGTGGTTCTTGATATTATACCGAGAATAGAATGGATGCATGCATGTTGTGTCCTCATGGGTGATAGGACCTATAGAGTTAGATCCCAAATACCTAATGAGCCCGTCTTTGAGTGGGAGGTTGTTAAATGATAGCATGGGAGGTAGGTCCATTTCTTGTCATAAGGTACAATTGGTCTCTAAGGGGTTGTATTTTATCATCTTTTGAGAATTAGAGGTGTTGAACCTAAGTTATTTTTTAATTAGAATTGTTATTGGTGGTAGATGAGGCCTTAAATGTCCATTTCTAATAATTTGGACTTGGGTCAGTTCCTTTTGGTTTGACTGGTATACCGATTATCGCTACAAGCCTCATGAATAAGATTTTTAGTCCTTACTCTATTAGGCTTATGGTGGTTTTTTGATGATATGATTGTTCATTTCCCTAATGTGATAGTGCATGTGAGTAAATTGAGGGTAGTACTACAAGTTTAAGGAAGAAAGTTGAATGCTAAATAGGAGAAGTGACAGTTTAGTTGTAAGAGGTTGCCTTCTTAGGTTGTGTGGTGTCGGGTGATAGTATTAAGATGGACCTTAGTAGGACAAAAGTGACTAGAGATTAGCCTAGACCTTGACTTCTTTGGGTATAAGGAGCTTCTTAGGTTTAGCGGGCTATTATTTGATCTTCTGAGTAGGTTCTCTTCTATTGTCTCTCTATGACTTAGTTGACCCTAAGTTGGCCAATGTAATGACTGATGTTTTGAGTAAGGTGACTTGATAGGTCCATGAGTTGCTATTCCTTATGTCATTCCTTTGTGCTAATAGGATTCATGTGTGTCACCTGGATGAGTGCGTAGGTCTATTACAGCTAGAAGGGGTCTATAAGGGTTGCCCATGTTATCTTTGCATAGAGTCTTGTCTTGTGATCTAGATTGGACTTAGTTTGGAGTGTTGGAGTTCTTGGAGTGGTTTGGATACTTGCATAGCATGCTTCCAACAAGTGTAGAACCTATAAGTTTTTATAATATGATGGTTAAGGATGGATGATCTATTTGGTCAACTACAATGGGTTAGTCACTCCTCTAAGGTTGATTTGGGGTTTAGGTTTTTTTCTTTAGTGAGGATGAGGGTCAGTGATATCCCTAAGTGGCCTTTTGAACAAGAAATGAGCATTTTGAATATTGGTGGAGTTGTTTGGTCGGCTTGTTCTCAAGTTGTGTCTATTGGGTTTCATGAATAGGGTCTTAAAACCCTATCTTGGCATATTTGTGGTGACCTCTATTAATGAAGTATCAATTTATTTAGATCTTGTGAATCATTTGGGGGTAGTGTTGCCAATCTTGGGAAATAAGATGTTATTTGTTAAATATGATAAGTATGAATAGTGGGTGAAAAGGAGGTGGTTAGAGATCCTCAAGGATTATGGTATAGGGGTACATTAGTTTCTCCAGTAAGGCTAGTGTTGTGGTTGGTACTCTAAGTAGCCTACTGTGTGTGGATAATGGTGGCAAGGAGGAGACTACTGGGGTCTATCAATTGGTTAGAGTGGAAGTTAGGTTGAGGGAAGTTGAGAATGGTAGTAAAGTGTTCTTGGTGGTTTCAAATCTTCTTCCATTGAGGAGGTCTAGTTTAAGCAGGCCTTGATTCCCCTTTATTAGACTTGAAAGTTTTGGGTTGAAAAATGGTAGAGTGGAGGTTATCTCCCAAGGGGGAGATGGTGATTTATGGCAACAAGTGGAATAGGTATGGTTGAGGCTGATAAATGAGTTATGGATTGTGAGTCCTTTTATGCTATAGACGAAGTTGGTAAGGTTGCATATAGATGGGACTTGCCTAGGGATAGGATTATGGTTTGTTTAATTCTTCATGTTTCTAGGTTGAGGAGATGTGTTGGTGGATTTAGTGCTATAAAACCCTTCGAGATGGTGGGTGATGTGGAGGATAAATTGACTTAGAGAAGTAAAATGACCCAAAAAAAGTGCTCGAAAATTCCCAGAATCTTGTTTTCCATATATCTAAAAATCTATTTGTTATTTTGAAAATTCGACTTCATATTCTTGTTTAGGGGGTCAAATTAAGTGGGGAATGGGTCTAACCCGAATTTTAGAGCAACTGTATCAAAATCCAAAAATCGCAAAATACACTATTTAGGAGGGTTCGCTTTGAAGGGGCATATCTCTTAGAACACAAAGAACTGGGTGGCCCATGACCTACCAACTAAAATCCCTTTGAATTATCTTCTCAACAGACTTAGTTGCACCTTATTTCGAGTTCGGATGAAGGATTTATGCCTATTTTCATAAAACTCGCCTGTGCAGAAAATGTAATTTCTAGTGAGCAGTCCTTTTTAGTCCAATTTTCTCTTGACTTCGGTCTAAGACTTTTAATACTTGGGCCTAAGGGTTCCACACTTGAAAAAACATATACCTATCCTTATTTCACTCTCATATCATCCTGAATATTTTCCAAAACTCACTCAAACATTTAGACTCATATTTCACCCAAAATTCAAGTCCCAAATTGGGTCCTTCCACTTATGGTGCCTAAAACTTCTTTTAACTAATACTGCATGATTTAAAGTTAATTTTACATATGGGTCTTTTATATAAAAAATTCACTACATAGTGATTTTACTTCATGAAAGTATTAGTTGTTTTAGCATGTTTTGAGCTTCAAATCTTGGATCTAATTTTGGAATTGATGAGTTGTTTTGACGTGAATGCCTTGGGGGATTGCAAGGTGTTGATTAAAGGTTTTACCATTGAATTTCCTGCATGATTTCATCTCTAAATTGCATGCTCTTTTACAGCTATTACACACCTTAGGTGATTTGATAAAATGTCCGATTATGTTTTCTTGAGAAATTGAAGGTCTAAAGCATGATATGATATGAATGATGTTATGATGCTAAAATGAGCTTATGTACATGATTATTCCTACATGAGGTATTGCATTATAGCTTATGATGAATCCTATATAAGGTGTTACACTAGACCATGCCCAATCTGGGGTGATAAGAGCCTGGGTAACCATGTAAGGGCTTTATACCTTGCCACCTAGGATAATTGGGGTGTGTCCAACATCAACTATGTGAGGGTTTAGTACTTCACCACCTAGGATGATTGGTGTATGACTTGGGGGGCTGTACTAATCAACCATGTGAGGGGTTTATACTTCACCACCTAGGATGATTGGGGTGTGACCAACATCAACCATGTGAGGGGTTTATACCTTACCACCTAGGATGATTAGGGTGTGACCATCATCAACCAACCATGGTTGGAAAGCTAGCTTGGTCTCTTCTTTACATATGGCATATTATATTAGTATGATTTACTTAAGCATGTTTTGCTTATGCGTTAAGCATACATATGATGTTGCTATATTATGTCTATTGCCTATCGTTATGCATTTTAGATTATGATGTCTATCTATTATTGCATTGCATCCCACATACTTAGTACATTCAAACATACAAATGCATACTCTTGCCTACTTGATATCACCATGTAGGGATGGGAGGTCATATTGAGTCTTCTTATGGCTAGATAGATGTTCAAGTTAGCCTTTGGTGAGTCCTCCATTCCAGGGATAAGGACTATTCTCTCACACTATGCATTAAGATTTTCTTTACTTTATTATTTACTTATGACTATGATGGTGATCCTAGTTGTATGTCTTACCCCTCGCTATTATCTATGTAGTATAGGTGTTGTTGGACAAAGCTATGTATTTATGCCATGAGTGGATTCTATTATCTCTTGACTCTATGTTATGACAAGTTCTCCCTTAGTCCCTTTTTTTTGTTATTTCAATTCTCCAAATGTCATTTAATTGTTCTGCGACCAAAGATATGTAATGATATTCTATGAGGCTTGTCTAGGGTTCCTTAGGGTTCCCTAATTCGCTGGTCACGTCTAGGCCCTAGGCTTGGGTCATGACAAAGATGGTATTAGAGCAATGGGTTGTTAGATCCTCGGAGTCCAACATACTGCATCAATTAGAGTCTTATTCATGGTTGTATTATACCCCGCAACTATGTGTAGGAGGCTATGAGACATTTTAGAAAATGTTACATTTCTTTATAGTCTATTTCGTGCTTTAGAGGTGAGATAGGGTTTTCCCCTCTAACGAATGTTCTTTGCTCTTTTCGTTTATCATGCCGCTTCAAAGAGGAAAGTGAAGGAAGGTTAGTAGAAGGTTATGATTTTGATGGATCCAAGTTTTACTATTTCTTCTCTCTTCTTTTAGTTGATGGTGGGGTTTCTTGTGTGCTCCACATTGTGATGTGAACTTTTGGTGTTTATCTCTTGGTTGGGTATAGTGTTGCTAGAAAGTTCATAAGTGTTAATCCAGGTTTGTATTGCATTAGGTCTTGCTTTGTGTCTTATTGGAGTTGGCGTAGTGGATTTTGATGTCATACTAGAGATGGATGGTTGCATGCATGTTGTGTCTTCATGGATGGTAGGAGTCATAGACTTAGATCTTTAATCCTTAATGAGCCCGTCTTTGAGGGGGAGGTTGTTAAGCGATAGCAAGAGAGGTAGATCCATTTCATGTCTTAAGGTACAATTAGCCTCTAAGGGGTTGCATTTATCATCTTGTGAGAGTTAGAGCTGTTAAACCTAGGTTATTTTGTTTATAGAATTGTTGGTGGTAGACGAGGTCTTGAATGCCCCTTTTTGATATTTTGAATTTAGAGTATTGTCTTGTGGTTTGACCAATATGCCGATTATGCCTACAAGTCTCATGAGTAAGATCTTTAGTCCCTACTCTAATAGGTTTATGGTGGTTTTGATGATGATAAAGTGGGTCATTCCCTAATGAGGTAGTGCATGTGAATCATTTGACAGTGGTACTACAAGTTTAAGGAAGAAGGTTGGGTTCTAGTAGATGAGATAAGAATTTTGGTGGTAAGAGGTTGCCTTCTAGGTTGTGTGGTGCCGAGTGATGGTATTAAGGTCGACCTTAGAAAGATGAAGGTAATTAGAGATTAGCCTAGACCTTTGACTTCACCATATATTAGGAGCCTCTTAGGTTTAGTGGGCTATTGCCGAAGTTTGTGAGTAGGGTGATTTGATAGGCTCGGGGGTTGCTATTTCTTGAGTTATTCCTTGGTGCTAGTAGGATTCATGTGTATGTGGATTTATCCTTGAATATCCCTTTTAATCGAGGAGACCCAAAATTTATTTTCAAGAAAACCTATATGGATTTTACTTATTTTAATTTGGGATTTGAATATTATAACATCTAAAATTCTATCGATGCATGGGTAGTGCTTATTTGATAATTTTAATATATTTTAGACTGTTATATGAGGATTTACCTTGGGTTTATGGAGTTATAAGGATGCATGTTTCCCTTTTGAAATCATTTATGCATGAGAGATTACACTATAGATTTAAATATGGAATTAATTATATTTTCACTTCAACTTCATACTACAAATGTTGATTTGAAATGGTGTCTTAATTACCCATGTTATTTCCTCATTGTTCATAGCATATGCATTCATATATGTTATGGGTAAGCCCAATTTCATTTTATGGTATGATTTTGATAAAAAGGTTGGTTATAACAATGTACTGATCACATATATGTCTTTGATTCTGGCTCTTTAAGCATTTTGGGTGTTTGCACTATTTTGTATATGAATGGGTCATTCCTATGCATGAGTATTAGGACTATGAAATTATGATTTTGGCATTTGAGCCTAAGTATGAATTATTATGAATGGTATTTGGCTTTTAAGCCCAATTGTGAATTGAAATGATTTGGAAACTGACAATTGCCTCTTTGAGAGTATGTACATTCATATTACAAGTATTCTTGTAGGATGATAACTTAGCTTGTTGTGTTGAGGGTCTTGGATAGTTTGGGCTACTTGCATGGCATGATTCTAATAAGTGTAGAATTAGTAAGGTTGTAATGTGATGGGTAAGGGTGGTCGATCTATTTAGTCAATTACGATGGGTTAGTCATTTCTCTAAGATTGATCTTTGGTTCGGGTTTTGTCCCCAAGTGAGGATAAAGGTAAGTTATATCCCTAGGTGTCTTTTTGGATTGGGAGTGAGCCTTATTAGCATTGACGGAGTTACTTGGTTGACTTATGCACATGTAATGATTGTGGATTTCTTGGATAGGGTCTTAAAACCCTACCTTGCTATGTTTGTGGTGATTTCTAGTAACAAAGTATTGATTTGTTTAGATCTTGTGAATTATTTGGGGGTAGTATTGCAAGTCTTAGAGGATGAGAGGTTATTTGCTAAATGTGGTAAGTGTGCATTGTGGGTAACAAGAAGGTGGTTAGAAGTCTTTAAGAATTATGATGTTAGTGTGCATTAGTTTTTTTTGGTAAGGCTAGTGTTGCGATTGGTACTCTAGATAGCCTAGCATGTCTTATTGATGGTGGCAAGGAGGAGACTAGTAGACTCCATCGGTCAGCTAGATAGGGAGTTAGGTTTAAGGAAGTTGAGAATGGTAGTATAGGGTTCTTGATGGTTCCAAATCTTCTTGGGATAAGAGGACTAGATTAGGTAAGGCCTTAAGTCCATCTTATTAGGGTTGGAAGTCTTGAGTGAGAAGATGATAAAGTGGAGGTTGTCTTCCAAGGGAGACATGGTGGTTATGGTACCAAGTAGGTTAGGTGTATTTAAGATTGACAATTGAGTTAAGGATTATAAGTCTTATAGAGTGTAGAGGGAGATTGGTAAAGTTGCTTAAGTTTGGGGATTGCCTTTGGGTGTAGATATGGTTAATCCGGTTTGTCATGCTTCTAGGTGGATGTGATGTGTTGGTGAATTTAGTGCTATAGAACACTTTGAGGTTGTGGGTGTTAAGGAGGGTAATTTGACTTAAGAGAAGGTCCCAGTGGAGATGTTGGATGGATGAGAGGAGAAGTGGATTGATAATGATGTAGTGTTCTTCAAGGCCCTTTGGGAAGAGTCGTCTATTCGTATGTGGCTCTCGGGGAGCCAGAGCGGGCATGGAGGAGCAATATCCATATGTATTTCATTCTAGTCAAGCTTATGATAACATGCCAAGTCCTTTTATGATTTCAAGTCTTGCATTTCAGCCCCTATATCATTCATATGCATTCATGTTTAAGTTGGTAAGTTTATGATGATATTACACTTATGTTGAGATTTTAAAAGCGGTGTTTTAAATATAATATTGAATTCATATTGGGGCTGATATATTCATGATTACTCTTATCTTATATGTCTCTTACACATTCGGGGATGAATGTTCCCAAGGGGGAGATATTGAAATGACCCCTCCCCTCCAAAAAAAAGTGCTCGAAAACGTGCTTTGAAAGTGCCCGAAATCTTGTTTTTCATATATCTAAAAATCTGTTTGTCATTTTGAAAATCCAACTTCATATTATTATTTAAGGGTTTTAATTGAGTGGGAAATGGGTCTAACCCAAATTTTAGAGCAACCATATCAAAATCTGAAAATCACAAAATATGTTATTTAGGAGGTTCCACTTTGAAGGGGCATATCTATTAGAAAACAAAGAACTGGGTGCCCCGTGACCTACCAAATGAAGGCCCTTTAAATTATCTTTCCAATTCACTTTGTTTCAGCTCATTGTGAGTTTAGATGAAGGATTTATGCCCATTTTGGTAAACCTCGTCCGTGTAGAAAATGCAATTTCCAGTGAACAGTCCATTTTGGTCCTATTTTCTCTTGACTTCGGTCCAAGACTTTTAAGAGTTGGGCCTAAGGGTTTTCACACTTGAAAGTACATATTCTTAGCCTTATTTCACGGTCATATCATCCTAAACATTTTCCAAAACTCACTTAAATATTTAGACTCATATTTCACCCTAAATTCAAGTCCCAAACTCAAGACCAATCTTAACTATTTCTTCAAGGATTTCAATCAAGTTTCAAGTCTCCCTTAAAGTCTTTCTCAAGAACCTCTCCAAAGCTAAGGCATGTAGTGTTGAATCATTGGGTCCTTCCACCCATGTTGCCTAAACCCTCTTTTAATTAATGTTGCATGATTTAAAGTTGATTTTATATATGGATCTTGTATATTGAGAAATTTACTGCACAGTGATTTTAGTTCATGAAAGTATAGTTGTTTTAGCATGTTTTGAGCTTCAAATCTTGGATCTGATATTGGAATTGATGAGGGATTTTAATGTGAATGTCTTGGGAGTGTTTCATGGTGTTGATTAAAGGTTTTACCACTGATTTTCCTGCATGATTTTATCTCTAAATTGCATGCTCTTTTATCCCTATTACACCCTCCCAATATGTTTGATAAAATGTCCGATTATGTTTTCTTGAGAAATTGAAGGTCCAAAGCATGAGATATGAATGATGTTATGATATTATGTACATGATTATTCCTACATGAGGTATTGCATCAGATCTTATGATAAATCCTATATAAAGTGTTGCACTAGACCATGCCAATCCAGGGGGATAAGACCCGGGTAACCATGTGAGGGGTTTGTTCCTCGCCACCTAGGATGATTGGGGTATGGCCAACATCAACCATGTGAGGGGTTAGTACTTCACCACCTAGGAAGATTGGGGTGTGACCATTATTAATCGAGTTGGGGGTTTGTACTCATCAACCATGTGAGGGATTTATACTTCACCACTTAGAATGATTAGGGTGTGACTAACATCAACCATGTGAGGGGTTTATACCTCACCACCTAGGATGATTGGGGTATGACCATCATCGATCAACCAAGATTGGATAGCTAGATTGGTATTTTCTTTACATATGATATCTTATATTAGCATGATTTAATTAAGTATGTTTTACTTATGCATTGATCATATATCTCATATTGCTATATTATGCCTATTGCCTATCGTTATGCATTTTGGATTATGATGCCTAGCTATTATTGCATTGCATCCCACATACTTAGTACATTTAAAAGTACTAATGCATACTCTTGCCTACATTCACAGGGTAGGGACGGGAGCTCCTATTGAGTCTTCTTGTGGCTAGATGGATTGTTCAAGTTAGCCTTTGGTGAGTCCTCCATTCCGGGGACAAGGACTATTCTCTCAGACTATGTATTAATATTCTCTTTACTTTATCATTTACTTATGACTATGAGGGTGAGCCTAGTTGTATGAATTGGCCCTCGCCATTATCTATGTAGTAGAGGTGTTGTTAGACAAAGATATGTATTTATGCCATGAGTTGATTCGGTTATCTCTTGACTCTATGTTATGATAAGTTCTACCTTAGTCCCCATTTACCTTATTTCCATTCTTCAAATGTCATTTAATTGTTCCATGACTAAGGATGTGTAATGATATGCTATGAGACTTGTTTGAGGTTTCTTCGAGCTTCGCATTCGCCGGTCACATCTAGGCCCTAGGCTTGGGTCTTGACAAGAAGGTACTAGTGGAGGTGTGGATGTAAGAGTGAAGAAGTTGACTAATATTTATATGGTGTTCGTCAAGGCGTTTTTTGCAGGAGTCGTATATTCATATGTGTCTCTCGGGGAGCCGGTACGAGCATGGTAGAGCAATATCTGTATCTCTTTCATTCTATTCAAGCTTATGGTTACACATCAAGTCCATTTCTATGCTTTAAAGTCTTATGTTTTAGTTCTATTTCATTCATATGTATCCATGTTTAAGTTGGCAAGTTTATAATGATTTTGCACTTATGTTGAGATTTTGTAATGGTGTTTTAAAGTGTATTGTTGCGTTTTGCTGAGGCTGAACTCCTAATAGTTACTCATCTCTTGTACATTTCTTTGACATTCAAGGATGAATGTTTCCAAGGGGGAGATATTGAAATGATAAAAAAAAAGCGCCCGAAATGTACCTCAGAAGTGCCTAGAATTGTAATTGCTATTATCTCAAAATTCATGCATTATTTCAAAATCCAACTTCATATTCTTGTTCGGGGGATCAAATTTATGGGGAAAAAGGTCTAACCCCAATTTTATAGCAACTGTAGCAAAATTTGAATTTTCAAAGTGAGCCCAAAATAGTGTCCAAGCGTGCCCTCAACGAGACACACCCCTATACAAAAAAGGGTCTAGTTATAGTTTTTAGTCCAAGACTTTTAAGTCTTGGGCCTAAGCCCCCCTATGCATGAAAGTACCTATACTTAGCCTTATTTCACCCTCATATCATCCTTAACATTCCCCAATATCCTTTCATATGCTTAGACTCATATTTATCCTAAATTCGTGTCTCAAAACTCAAGACCAATCTTAAGGATTTCATCAAAGTTCTCCTTCAAGCTTGAAGTCTCTATCTCCAATCTCTTTCAAGGGTTCTCCAAAGTTAAGGTATGTGGGTTTCAACCATTGGGTCCTTTGACCCATGGCGCCCTAACCTCCTTTATACTCAAGTTGCATGATTTAAAGTTGATTTTACAATTTAGTTATGAACATGTCTATGAACTATGTTGAAGCTATGTAAAGTTGTGACTGTTTTCTATGTTTTGAGCTATGAATCTTGGATCTATTGTAAGATTTGATGAGGGATATTGGTGTATATTGCTTGAAGGTGTTACAAGGTATTGATCGATGGTTCAACATTGGATTTTCTTGCATGATTTCATCTCTATATTTCATGGTTCTATGCTAGCATTACTCACCCTCTAAATGTTTGATAAAATGTTTGGATGTGGTTTATTAAGGAATTAAAGGTCTAAAGCATGAGTTATGATATGATTGATGTTATTATGATGAAGATTGGAGATGGAGACTTGAAGCTTGAATGATAACCTTACAATCTGGATGAGTTTTGAGACTTGAAATTTGGGTTGGAAATATTATCTAAGTGTTTGGGAGTGTATTTGGGAATGTCTTGAATGATATGAGGGCGAAATAAGGCTAAGTATAGGTATTTTCACGGATGGAAAGACTTAGGCTCAAGACTCAAAAGCCTTAGACCGGACAAGTAAAACTGGACCAAATTTGTACTGAAGGGCGCCCTTGTCTCGTCATGCCAGGGGTGCGGAAACCTCTCTGGAATTCAATTTTTAAAAATTTGAGATTGTGATTCATTTGCTCTAAAATTCGGGTTAGACCCATTTCCTGCTCAATTTGACCACCTGAACAAGAACATGAAGTCAGATTTTCCATATTACACACGATTCTGGGCATTTCCAAGGCATATTTTCGGGCACTTTTGTGGTCATTTTAACATCTCCACCTTGGGAACATTCATCACTAAATGTCAAAGAAATGTTTATGAGAAGAGTAATCATGAAAAAATCATCCCTAACAAGAATGCAACAACATACTTAAAAACATCATTTTCAAAATCTCCACATAAGTGTAAAAATCACCATGAACTTTATCAATACAAACATGGATGCATGCAAAGGACTTAGGGGCTGGAACAGGAGACATGAAATCACATCAAAGGCTTAGAATTAGTACCTTAGGCTTGAGTAGAATGGAAAAGATAAGGGTATCACTTTTGCATATCCGTCTCGGCCTCCTATGTAGCACTTTCGACTTGTTAATTTCTCCAAAGGACCTTAACGGAAGCAACATCCTTGTTCCTCAACCTCTTCAGTTGCCTTTACAAGACTTCTACTGGAATCTCTTTATATGACAAGTTATCGTCAACCACCCTCACAATATCAAGAGGCACAAATGCATTAGGATTACCTACACACTTCCTCAACATAGACACATAAAAAACCGGATGAACCAATTCCATTTCACTAGGAAAATCCAACTCGTAAGCCACCTTATCAATTCTTCTCATCATAATATAAGGAACCACATATCTAGGGATAACTTGCCCTTCTTACCAAAATGAACTACACCCTTCATGGGTGATACTTTCAAATAGACCCAATCACCAACTTAAACTCAAGCTTTCTCCTTCTCAAATTTGCATAAGATTTTTGGTGACTTTAGGCTTCTCTCAACCTTTCCCTAATAATCCTTACCTTCTCCATATCATTCAAAACCAGATCCATACCAAACAAATCCATCTCTCCTACCTCACACTACCTAATCATGGATCTACAATGTCTAACATAGAAAGCCTCAAAAGGAGCCATTCCGATCCTAGAATGATAGTTATTGTTATATGCAAACTCAATTAATGTAATATGATCATCCCAACTACCCTTAAGCTCCAATACACTAGTCCTAAGCATGTCCTCAAGTGTTTGGATAGTTCTTTTGGCTAAGACATCCATTTGAGGGTGAAAGACCATACTAAGATTTACCATGGTTCCAAGACCTCCTTGGAAGGATCTCCAAAAATGTTAAGTGAATTATGCACCACGATCCAATATAATGGATAAAGGAACCCTATGCAACCTCACCAAGTCATGAATGTACAACCTAGCATAATCTTCAGCCCTATATGTAGTCTTAACTAGTAGAAAGTGAGTTGATTTTGTCATCCTATCAACCACAACCTAAATGGAATCAAAACCCTTTCTAGTCTTGGGCAACCCAACCACAAATTACATATTAATGTCTTCACACTTCCAAGTAGGAATCTCTATATCTTGGTTTAGGCCACCAGGGCTTTGGTGTTCAGCTTTGACTTGTTGGCAACTATTGTAACCGGATACAAATTTGGCAACGTCCCTCTTCATGCCTCTCCACCAATACACCTCTCTCAAATCTCCATACATCTTAATAGACCCCAGGTGAATAGAGTAAGAAGAAACATGAGACTCATTAAGAATCTTTTCCTTCAAGCCATCAACACAAGGCATACACAACCTATCTTGGTACCTAAGGGTACCATCTCCCCCATGGGAGAAAACCTCCACCTTCCAATCTTTCACCAAGGCCTTCAATTCTAATAATGAGGGATCAAGATCTTGCTTAGCTTTCACCTCTGCAACCAATGAATATTTATAACCATCAATAACACCACCACCACCATCATCACCCCCTTCCAACCTAACTCCTAATCTAGCCAACTGATGGACCTCCCTAGCCGCCCCTATGCCACCATGATCAACATGAGCTAGTATACTCATAGATATCCTACTCAAAGTTCCCCCACCACATTAGCCTTACTGGGATGATAATGCATACTTATTATAGTCTTAATAAGTTCTAACCATATCCTTTGCCTCAAGTTGAGATCTTTTTGAATAAAGACATATTGGAGACTATTACAATTGGTGAACTCATGAATATGCACCCCATACAAGTAGTGACACCAAATCTTTAATGGAAATACAATGGTGGCTAACTCAAGATCACGGGTAGGATAATTCTTTTCATGCACTTTGAGTTGTCTAGAAGCATAGTCTATGACCTTACCATTTTGTATCAACACACTAACCAAACCAACCCAGAAGCATCACAATACACAATAAATCTGTCTAGCCTTTCTGGTAGTGACAATATAGGAGCGGGCACAAGCTTATCTTTCAATGTTTGGAAACTCATTTCACACTCATTGGACCACACAAATTTGGCTTTCTTTTGAGTCAACTTTCTCATGGGAGAGGCAATAGAAGAGAACCTATTCACAAACCTCCGATAGTAACACGCTACGCCCATGAATCTCCTCATATCCGAAAGTTTCAATGGTCTAGGCCAATTTCTGATCACATCCATCATTTTAGGATCCACCTTAACACTATCCCCTGACACCACATGACCTAGAAAGGCAACTTCTTTCAACCAAAATTCACACTTCTCATATTTAGCATACAATTTCCCTTCCCTCAAGTTTTACAACACTACTCTCAAATGGCCCACATGCTCCTCCTTACTATGAGAATAGATCAAATATCATGTACAAAGACCACAACAAACGAATTAAGGTAGGGTTTGAAGAACCTATACATAAGATCCATGAAGATAGTCGGTGCATTGTTCAACCCAAAGGATAATACAACAAACTCAAAATGCTCATACCTAGTCCAGAAGGCCATATTAGGAATATCACACCACCTCAACTTTACTTGATGGTACCCAGATCGAAGATCAATCTTAGAGAAGTGGCTAGCCCCTTGCAATTGGTCAAACAAGTCATCAATTATTAGAAGAGGATACCTATTTTTGATAGTGACCCTATTAAGTTGTTGGTGGTCAATGCACATTCTAAGAGACCCATCCTTCTTCACAAACAACACTTGTACACCCTAAGGTGATTGGCTAGGTTTAGTGAAACCCTTCTCCAACAAACTCTTCAATTGCTCCTTGAACTCCTTTAACTCCGGAAGGGCCATACAGTAAGGGGGAATAGCAATGGGTTGAGTATCGGGGAGGAGGTCTATACCAAAATCTATCTCTCTTTTGGGAGGAACACCAGGGAGGTCATTTGGAAAGACATCAAGAAACTCATTTACAACTGGAGCCAACTCTATAGAAGGGAATTTAGACTCTACATCCCTAACCCTTACAAGATGATAAAGACATCCCTTAAAGATCAACTTACGGGCTTTAATACAAGAGATGAATCTACCCTTGACCACCAAATCATAACTCTCTCACTCAAGAATGGGTTCCTTTAGGAATTGTAATTTGACCCTACGGGTTCTACAATCAATAGAGGCATAGTATGCATGCAATCAATCCATCCCAAGAATGATATCAAAATCAACCATATCCAACTCAACAATATCACAAGTCAATATTTTATGCAAGATGCAAATGGAATAATTTCTATAGACCTTTCTAGCAGCAATAGATGAACCAATAGGAGTAGATAACTCATATGACTCACATAACAATTTGGGCTCAACATGAAACTTTTTAGCAACAAAGGCGTAAAAAGAAAGAGTGGTACCTGGATCAATCAATGTGGTAGTAAGGGTGATTTATCTGTCAACTTTTCCACTATCACCCTAAAATAACCAAACTTCTTAAATTCAGTTGATTGGATTTACACCAAAAATCAAAGACTTTTAACATAACAGTAACAATGTCGAGCACCTCATAAACCCCTTACCTCTCATAGAAAGCATAAGACCAACTGTTCATAGAAGCACCATCTTGTCATCCACCTCTCCTCAAAGGAACCGTATTAGCACCTTGTAGATGGACCTCCTTGTCCTTGTTGCAATTTCAGGGGTAAACCATCACCTTATGGCCAACTTTGCCACAACCATAACACTCATTAGTATCCCTCAAGCATGGGCCATTATGACCCTTACATCATTTTGGGTACCCACCATTAAGAACCATATCTCCAAAACCTTGGGCCCTTGGAAAGTCATTGGTAACCCTCTATGTAAATGCATGAGAAGACCCTTGGCCTCGATGGAACTGGACACCCTTTCGACTTTGGAACTTCCTTTCAAAACGAGCTCTCTTGGCCTCATGATCCCTCCTCATCCTCAACTTCTCCTCCTCCATTTGTTCGGCATAGGTCATCGATTAGGATATATTCATGTCACTAATCAACATAGAAGACCGACATTCTTCACTCACTAAATCAGAATCACCCATCATAAATTTATGCATTCTAGACCTTGGGTTGGCCACCAAGTAAAGAGCATATTGAGGGAGTTGAGTGAACTTGAGGGAAAACTCCCTCACACTCATAGACCCTTGCCTCAAATTCATAAACTCCACCAATTTGGCTTCCTTAAGCTCAAAAGAAAGGAACTCGTTAAGAAAGGCCGCCTTGAACTCCTTATAAAGCACTATATTATTGATCCCGTTTTCCTCCTTCCATTGGTTAAACAATATTTATGCCAACCCCTTGAGTTGGTAAGACTTTAACTCTGCCTTTTCTTTTAATCTAACTCCTATTGTCACGACCCAGGCCTAGGGCCTAGATGTGATTGGTGAATGGGGAACCCGTAGGAACCCCACACAAGTCTCATAGCATATCATTACACATCCTTAGTCACGAAAGTAATAAAACATAACAAGGAGTAGTAAATCAAGATAAACGAGACTAAGGGACAACTTCATAACATCAACATCAAGAGTCAAAATCAAAGCTCATAACATAGATACATAACATGCCCAACAATGCCTCTACTACATAGATAAGAATAATGGCCAAGACAAGCAACTAGGCTCTCCCTCATAAGAATGACAATAGGTAATTGAACGTACAAGACATAGTCTAAACTTAAGCTTGACAGAAAATACATATTATCCCCGGATTGTGGACTCACCAAAAGATATATTGCATAATCCTCCTAGCCACGAGAAGAATCAATAGGAGCTTTAGTTCCTACATGGTGATATTATGTAGGCATAGAGTATGCATTAGTATGTTTGAATGTACTGAGTATGTAGGATGCAATGCAACAAGAGATAAGTGAAATATTCAAAATGCATAAGCATAGGCAATAAGTAACATATAGCAATATGGCATGCATGGGATATTGTTGTAGTAAATCATACTTATATAGAACATAATACAAGTTAAGGGAGTGACCATTATTAGTGCAATTCAAGGCCTATCACCCGCTTGGAGAGGTGCATAAGGTACGAACCCCTTCACGAGGTTATTGATGTACAAACCCCTTCATGAGGTTATTGACGTACAAACCCCCCAACGGGTTAATAGGTAGAAACCCCCAACATGGTTTATGGATAGTCACACCCTACCACCCATAGTGCTGGAGTACAAACCCCCAATTGGTTATCAAGGTACAAACCCCTCGATAGGTTGGTGGATCGTCGTACCCTACCACCCGTGGTTCTAGAGTATAAACCCTTGATAGGTTATCAAGGTACGAACCCGTTGACACGGTTACCCTACGCGTAACCCCCTAGTAGGGCATGGCCATATTTTAACACTATAGAGATAATATCATATACATACATTACTCTCATCATCATATGGTCATAATATCCCTACCCTTCATCTCATCATACATCATATGCATACCTGCCTCCCATTATCTTAACATCATATAAATACATTTCATCATCACTCTATTCTCATTTCATCATTATATAACCATCATAGACATACATGTATTTCATCATCATTATATCATCATTTCTTCATCATATAGTCATTCAACTCATAAGACAAGCATTGAGCCTTTTAACTCTTCAATAAGCCATAACCGGACATTTTATCAAACACTTAGAGGGTATGTAGTACTAGTGTAAAACCATGCAATTCAAGAGTAAAACCATACTAGTAAATTCAATGTAAAACTTTTAATAGATACTTGGTAACACTCTCAAGCAATATACATCAAATCGTTCATCAAATCTTACAATAGATCTTGGATTCATAGCCCAAAACATGGTAAAACAGTCACAATTTCATAAACCCTAACATAGTATGCAGTGATTTTCATAATGAATAAGGCCTATGAGTTAATCAACTTTAAATTATGTAATATTGAGTAAAAGGAAGCTTGGACATCATAGGTTAAAGGAACTTATGAAAGAAACCCGCATACCTTTAACTCTTGGAGAGTCCTTGAAGAAGATTAGAGATGGAAACTTGAAGCTTAGTTGAATTCCTTAAGATTCCGAGTTAGGTTTTGGCTCTTGAAGTTTGAGAGAAATACAAGACTAAGTGTTTGAGTGAGTATTGGGGAATGTTTTGAATGATATAAGGGTAAAGAATAGCTAAGTATAGGTACTTTCACGTGTGGGAAGGCTTAGGGCCAAGACTTAAAAGTCTTGAACTGAACCAAAAACACTAGCCAGCAAAATACACTGGGGCGCGTCGTGCCCCAGACACGGATTTAACACTATTTTCGTCAAACATTGAAGATTTGAATTTTTCTATGATTGCTCTAAAATTAGGGTTAGACCCTTTTTTCCCTAAATTTGGCCCCCTGAACAAGAATATGAAATTGAAATTTTGATATCACGTATGAATTTTGATATATATAAAAATTATGATTTCGTGCACTTCCGAGACATATATTTGGATACTTTTCGCGGTCGTTTTACCCATAATAGCCAAAACTTTATATACCTCATCAATAAACTCTTGGGGTTTCTCATCTACCTTTGACCTATGGAATTCCGCTGGATTTATCATCATAAAGTATCTCACCTTAGGTGCCGGTGTGGGAGGATGAGGGGCTTGGGCCGCTTGTTTGGCTTGATTAGCCACAAATTGTGCAAGCAAAGTGAGAGCATCCTGGAGCTCACCATAAGTCGGTTGTCCCTCGGGTGTGTGGGCACCTTTTCCTCTCGTATTAGGCATGATCTACCAAAGCAAAGAATAATGGTTAGGGGGAAAAACCTTATTTCAACTCTTTAGCATGACTTACAACATGAAGAAGGGAAACATTTCCTAAGTAGCCTCATATCCTCTTACTCATAGTTATGGTGCACAACACAACTATGAATAAGATGCTAATCAATGTGGTGTGTTGGACTCTGAGGATCTAACAACCTAGTGTTCTGATACCAAGTTTGGCAGGACCCAAGCCTAAAGCCTAGACGTGACACGGTGAATGGAAAACCCTAAGAAAACCCCAAATGAGCCTCTTAGCATATCATATACACATTCTTGGTCATAGAAGCAACAAATTATAACAAGAGACAGTAGATAGGGACAAACAGAGCTAAATGACAATCTTATATCATAAATATCAAGAGTCAATAGAGAATCAAAGCTAAAAGCATAATATAAACTTGTCAAATAACATCTCTACAACTTAGATACTTAGGAGGGGCCAAGACAATCTACCAGGCTCACCACCATAGTCAACCTATACATAGAAGAAAAATATTCTTAGAAAATAGTTTGAGATCATAAGCATCATCTCTGAAATCGAGGACTCAACAAAGAGCTTGAGAGATGTTGTACTATCCATGTAGAGGAGGATGATCAAGTGGGGCTCTGGTTCCTATATAGTGACATCATGTAGGCATAGAGTATGTGTTATTATATTTGAATATACTGAGTATGTAGGATGCAATACAACAAGGTACGAACCCCTCAATAGGTTGATAAGGTACAAAACCCCCAACAAGGTTGATGGAGTACAAACTCCCCAACAAGGTTGATGGAGTACAAACCCCCCAACAAGGTTATAAAGGTACAAACCCATCGACATGGTTGCATGGGACTACCACCTCCCAAGTGAGACAATTGAGGTACAAACTCCTCAACAAAGTTACCAGGTCCTTCAACCCCCCGAGTGAGGTTTGGTGAATTCCCAACACTATAGAGATAATATAATAAACATATATTTCTTTCATCATCATATTTTCAATCAACTCGTAAGACATGTATTGGACCTTTAATTCCTCAAGAAACTCATAACCGAATATTTTATCAAACACTTAGAGGGTGTATAGTGCTAGTGTAAAACCATGCAATTCAAGACTATAATCATGCTAGAAAATTCAATGTAAAATCATCAATAGAAAGTTGGTAACACCCTCAGGAAATATACATCAAAACCCTTCATCAAATCTCATAATAGATCTTAGATTCATAGCTTAAAACATGCTAAAGCAATAATAATTTCATGAAATCCCAACATAGTGTGCAGTGAAGTTCATAATAAATAGGACTCATGAGTAAATCAACTTTGAATCATGCAATTTTAAGTAAAAGAAATCTTGGGTATCATGGGTGAGAGAACCCATGAAAGAAACCCACATACCCTAGCTTGGAGAATAGGTTGATGAAGATTGGAGACGGAGAATTGGAGCTTGAATTATTACCTTAGAATCCTGATGAGTTTTAAGACTTGAAATATGGAGAGAACATATTGTCTAAGTGTTTGGGAGTGTATTTGGGAATGTCTTAAATGATATGAGGCTGCAATAGGGCTAAGTATAGACATTTTAATGCATGGAAATACTTGGGCCAAAGACCCAAAAGCTTTCGATCGGACAAGAACAATTAGACAAAATTTGTACTGAGGTGCGCCCTTGGCGCGTCACTCCAGGGCTGCAGAAACCTCACTAAAATTCAAGTTTTAGGAAATTGAAATTACAATTTGTTTGCTCTAAAATTGGGGTTAGACCTATTTCTAACTCAATTTGACCCTCTGGACAAGAATATGAAGTTGAATTTTCAATATCACGCACGAATTTTGAGATATATGAAAATTATGATTTCAAACACTTCCAAGGCACATTTTCGAGCACTTTTTGGGATCGTTTCAACCAACCACCCTCAACTTAGTTTTTTTGGCCTGAGTTGAGGTGCACAATATCCAACCTATGAACCAAGGTCAATTTTGGTAACCATACTCAACTTAAGTTTTTTGTCTCAGCGAAGGTCCATAATAGTCAAGGAAGGACCAGGGCCAATTCAGGATTTTACATTCAACAAAGCTAGGTTACTTAGATTTTTATAAAGAAAAGGGTACATACAAGGCTCAAACATTGGGATCAAGGGATAAGGGGATATATTACACATTTTGTTGGTCATTTGGACTAAGTGGACTAATATGAACAATGGCCTAAGTGGACTAAGTGGACTAGAGTAATGGGGCAAGTTCATTTTGTTGGTCATTTGGACTAAGTGGACTAAGTGGACTAGAGTAATGGGGCAAGTTCTGAATTGAAACATAGTATTGGCATTTAACAAAGAAAGCTCACCCACATATGACACTAATTCAACAATTAACATAGACTCTCAGATCATGCCATTTCATCATAATTAGACCTCACTTATCAGGACAAGCACTGTCAATAAATCAATACTACATGGTTTTTATTAAGATAAACAAACAAAATTTTGATGGGTATTATTTTTAACACAAAAACTAACATATGCCATAGATTTCAGTACAACATGCTACTACTACTACTACCTACAAATCCTAAATTTGTAGGTTCAATAGAAAGTAAATGTCCTAGGGAAAAAGAACACAAGCAAGAAAATCCTTCAAACTTTAAATTTGGGATAGTTATAGGGCCTGCCTACTCAGACTTCACTAAGGCCTATAACTACCCACACCTCATTTAAAAAATTTTGGATTGTCCTCAATGCACAAAATATAATAGAACTAAATCATAGGGGCCAAAAGAAAAATACCTAGACACCTAAGGGACAACCTCCCCCTTGGGTTGCCTCCCAAGAAGCACCTGAATTATTATTGAAGCATGACTTTGACAACTCGGATACTCAAAGTTCACTAATTTCCCAAACGTCAATCTTCCAGTTATCGGGCCTCTTCATCGACCGACAGGTGTATAAGACAACCTCTTCATCATTTAATTGAAACCTAAGTTGGAATTTGTCTAGTAGCAAAGAAATGCCTTCCTAAGATAATTGGGACTTTGAAGTCTATTTTGCAATCAAGGATCACAAAGTCTATGGAGAATATGAATTTCTCTACTTTAATAAGGATATAATATAATATCCCCATAGATTTATTCACCATTCTTTCTGACATCAATAATCGCATACTCATAGGAGTAAGGGCTCCCAATCCTAGTTTCTTGGAGACCACAAAGGGAATAAGATTAATGCTGGCACTTAAATCATATAATGCCCTTACGAACTCTACTTCGTCAATGGCGTAGGGTATGGTGAATGCTCTGGGATCTTCTCACTTCTGTATTAAGGACCTTGCAGCTATCATACTGCAACACTAAACCTCTTAGGAGATCTCTTGGCTCACAATCCTCTTCTTCATGACCAATTCCTTTATGAACTTTGCATACCCAGGCATCTTCTCCAATGCTTTTGTGAGAGGGATATTGATAGAGAGTTTCTTTAGTATCACGACCCAAGCCTAGCGTGTAGATGTGACTGGCTAATGGGGAACCCAAAGGAACCCCAAAGAAGCTTAAAGCATATCACTACACATCCTTGGTCGCGAAAGCAATATAAGACAACGTAAGAAACATGAACAAGGGGAATTAGGACTAAGAGAGAGAGAGAGAGAGTTTAATACTTAAATAACATAGATGAGTTAAAGCTCTAACATAATTAATAACTTGTCCAATAACACCTTTAAATATAGTTACTTAGCAGGAGCCAAGATAAAGCAACCGGGCTCACGCTCATGGTCATAAGTATAAAATAAATGAAAGAGAGTCTTAATACATAACATAAAAGAATAATCATTGTCCCCAGAATGGAAGACTCACGAAAGGCTAACTTGAACATTCCGTCTAGCCGCGAGAAAAATCAACAGGAGCTTCGGTTCCTACATGATAACATCATATAGGCATAGAGTATGCGTTATTACATTTAAATGTACTAAGCATGTAGGATTTAATGCAACAAGATATAGGTATCATAACAAAATGCATACAACATAATAATAATAAGCAATGAATAGCATAATATCAATATGACATGTATGCATGATGCATGAAGTAAAACATGCTTACAATTCATACAACTCATATAGATCATAATACATAAGTATGAAAAGAGACCTCAACTGACATAACATAAAACCAAGCGAGCTACAACTCAAAATCCCAATGTGAACCCTACACCAGAAGAAAGGGAGAGATTACTTGCCAAGGTAAACCTCCTAATGTCTAAGTGGATCCACTAAACCTTTTATGAATGAGGTACTTTCCTCTAGCTCTTAGATTCGAGTACTTTACAAAAGCCCAGATTAGAGTACTCACCATAAACCAGAACTCAGGTACTAGCCTCAAGCCCTCATATTTATGGTACTCACCTCTTAGAGATTTGGGGACTAGCATCTAATCCCTTTACTTATAGTGGCATAGTTCTAGGACATGGGGACTCACCTTTAGTCCACTCGGTTCTAAGTCTAATACCACAGAATATATAACATAATCATACTTCAATAACTTATAATAAACATACAGATATGGCAAAAGTAGCACTTGACATCATGTGGTGACCTTATCTTCAATCATAAGAATAGATCATCATTTACATTGTCCTTTTATTATCATCAAACATCAAAGGCTCACAAGAGGTATAATCTTAGAAAAGGGGCTTAATCCGGCCCTATAACATTATCAACATTTTCATGACTTAAACACATCTTTAGAAAGAACATAATCATCACAGGGTCACTTGAATCATAACTCAACCAATAGATCATCAAAACTTAAAACAGTCCTTAAAAAGGCATTTTATCAAACACTTGGAAGGTGTTTAATGTTAGTGTAAAACCATGCAATTCAAGAGTTAAATCATGCAAGAAAATCCATTGTAAAACCATCAATCAACACCTTGCCACACCATCAAGCAATATACATCAAAACTCCTCATCAAATCTTGCATTAAATCTAAGATTTATTGCTCAAAACATGCTAAAACAATCATACTTTCATAAACTCAAATCATTGTGCAGTAAATTTCTTAATATACAAAACTCACATGTAAAATCACCTTCAAATCATGCAATTTAAGTAGAAAGAGGATTGGGCAGCATGGGTGAAAGGACCCAACGATTGAAACACACATACCTTAACCTTAAAGAATTTCTTGAAGAAGACTTTAGTGGAGACTTGAAGCTTAAAGGAATTCCTTATATCTAGATGAGGGTTTTGGGAATTAAATCTTGAGTGATATATTAGGCGAAGTGTTTGAGTGAGCATTGGGGAATGTTTAGGATAATATGAGGGTGAAATAAGGCTAAGTATAGGTAATTTCAAGTATGATAACCCTTAGGACAAAGACTTTCAAAGTCTTGGAACGAAATAAAAATAACAGGACCAAAATAACACTAGTCTGCATCGCGTAAGAGACACGAATTACTCACTAGAATTTGCATTTTTGCAAATATGAGTTCTATCAAAATGGGTATAAATTCTTCATATATACTTAAAATGAGGTGAAACCAAGTTCATGGGAAAGCTAATTCAAAGATACTTAATTTGGTAGGTTGTGGGCCACCCAGTTCTTTGTGTGCTAAGAGATATGCCCCTTTAAAGTTGACCCTCCTAAATCACATTTTTATGATTTTTGGATTTTGATACGGTTGCACTAAAATTAGGGTTAGACCCATTTCCCACTCAATTTTCCCCTTAAACAATAATATGAAGTTGGATTTTTGAAATTACGAATGAAGTTTTAGATATATGGAAATTACGATTTTGGGCGCTTCTGAGCCACATCTTCGGCACTTTTTGGGGTCATTTCATTTAGTATGGACCTGAAGTTCTGAAATTTAAATTCCTATTCCTTCTTTTTGAATCTCTGAGGGAAAGGAGGGGAGGTCTAGGAATGGGTTTCAACTTCTGTGGTATTACTTCAACATCACTCACCCTATTCTTGGCATAAACATCTCTATTCATCTTTGCTCTTAACTATCTCCTTACAAACATCATCATTATTAACTAGCATCAGAGGGTCAATGGTCTATTTACCACCATGTATAGTCATCACCATACACCACCCCTCATTGTTGCAATTTTGAACTGTATTGCTAGGCAATGTACCTTTCTGGTGTTAATTTAATTGAGTCAACATTTGACC